>OMLM01008682.1:46655-71267 GCA_900302695.1 Helostoma temminkii
TGTCTGTTTGACATATTTTTTTAGTGCATAAAACTCATTTACCAATTATTTAAAGTCAAGGCTCTATATTTCATTTTTATCTTTATTATATCATGATTTCTTTTTCAAGTTGTTTATAATGTATGTGCTGTCCTGTTTATATGACACATTTGCATTATGTGTCAGCAAATGGAACGTAGAAGGGTGAGCATTTAAAAATGTCTTCCTACAAACACTACAGGAAAAAACATGTTTGTGTGTGCAGTATAGTGTCTTACCTTTTGTTGATTATTAAGAGGATAAATAGGAGCAGCATATACCTGCATTTTTTCATTACCTCCATGCAGAATGCTGTTAGTTATCTGCTTCAGTAAGCCACATTTGCATCCAGAGATGGATCAGGTAGAAAACTCAATCCCAGCGGCTTCCTTGACCCCACCTGAGCAGACATCAGGACAGTGCCAATAATTCACCTGCTGCTTCACCTCTGACACAAACACCTGGGGAAAAGATGTGGTACACTCCATTTCCCTGTGCTCATACTGGCATTCCTTTTCCAATCCTCTTCGAACTTTGTGGTGGTTTAACATTGCTCCACCTTGCTGTCTTTTACGTATTCTCTTCCCAGCTCTATTCCAAGGAGAAAACATACTGGTGGTTTTCATCAGTTCCGTCCCATTTAAATAGGCCAAGCCAGAAATAGTGTGTCCATGTAATAATCTGAAATCGGGCCTCATCAACTTGAGTCCTGTTTAATGAAACCAAGAAATGTGCAGTTCATTTCCTTGTCTTAACCTTGATGGCAGGTTCTCTCCGTTCACTGGACAAGTACACTGGCTGGAAAGATCTGATACGTATTTTCATCATACTTACAAGGGATGTAATATTCCTTTCATAACGGAGTGGTATTATTAAAACATGAATAGATTGAGTAACCTTGAGATTCTGACTCCAGCACTTCATGCTGTCTTCACCGTTGCCATGGTAATGCAGCAGTGCCTTGCAATGTAGAGGGTTTTCTCAATAGCATACTACTGTTTTCATTCCAGTGGATTTTGTTCCCTGTGAAAGTTTCCAACTACACAGAGATGACCCAACAGGATGTGAGCCACTGCAAAAAGAGAGCTAAATGTGTGATACAGTTTGTGTGTGTGCAAGTCTGTATGGATGCATGTACTGTATGCAATGTGTCAGTGAGCACATGTTGGTATGTGTTAGTGCCAGATAATGTATGCATGTGTGCAGCCAAAGAGATAACTATAATAAGATGTGTGATAGCCAGTGTGGCTTAATGTGAATTTATTTCTGTTTCTGGCTTTCAGTGTCTTATGGTGTATCTGCATGTGTTCGGTTGCTGTCATTCTGCCTTTCCATCTGATTAGCCCACGTTAACAACATACAGGGGGGATGGTAACACCTGTCAATGAGCAATGAAGAACAGGTGCTGTTGCACCATGGGGGAACTGCTGAGTCACACTCAAACATTTAAACGCACATACACATAATACGCCACTCAATGTCAAAATAAAGAAGTCATTTTATTTCATCACATCATCATGGCAGTGATGCATTTGGACATCATTTTTGTTGGTGCCACACTGAAAATATTAAAAATGCAGACCTGCCAAAATTTTGGCCATATTCTAATATGACACCAAAGTGGCTATCACACTTTGCAGATAAATTTTCCTTCCAGTGTGTAGAACAAGTGTTACCACAGAAGTGTAAGTAATATAGAGAACCAAATGTCCATGTATCGTAAAAATGTTGGAACTCAGCTCAGGTTAGGCCCGCCATACCCAGTGCAAAATCCCAGGGGTTTATATGGTCTCCAGCTCAGCAATTTGGGCCTGTGTTTAACCTCTCTGTTAAACATGAAGTCGGCAGCTCATACTGTCTGTCTCTGCTGCAGTTAGAGTTAAACCTCAACTCTGGGGACACTCTCCAAGCTGGCTGTTAAACAACAACAACAAATGAAACATTTGGAAATGACAGGAACAGCATCTTCCTATGGGTTTAAGCATTTCCTCATTCTTCTATCAATAATTCCCAGATCTGCTCTTGCTTTTCTTGTGTTATTCATGCCATATCCTCACCCTTTTATCTCAAATTCAGTACTTGGCATGTTATGTCTCCTGCTTGTTCCTTTAATCCTTCCTCCCTCCTTGCTTCCTTCTTCATATATCCTTAATTCTTTCCTACCCACCCTCCTTCCATTTTTACCTAATTCGTCCTTGCTTTAAATTCCCTCTCTCCATTCGCTCCTGTCTCCTGCTGTAAACTTGCCAAGCGCCTGCTCCCCACTACATATCTTTACCCGGGTAGCGCTGCCAATAATTAGAACACATTACTGCCAATTGTACCACCTGCAGCCCCCTGAAAGGCAGAAAAAGAGGAAAGACTGTGCCAGTGGAGGTGGGGTGGCTGTGTATGTGGTGGGGAGGTGGAGTGCTTTACAGCTTTCTGGATATTGCCACAAAGAACAGTGTTTAATTACCTATAAGCACTTGTTTAATCAGGGCCTGAATACTGCCGAATAGACAGACTGTAACTGTCGTTGTCTTTGTAGGGGGCTTGGGTGTGTTGGAAGGGTGTGTGCCTGAGCAGAGGTTTGTGGTGGGCCGTTGTGTAGGGAGTTCATTATTATTTTGACAAAAAGAGCAGTTGTGGAAATGAGAGTGAAAAGAGATTGTGTGCTTGTGTGTGCACATATTCACACCTGCATTTTGGCCAAGGACTGGCTCAAATCACGGAGAATTGGATGCGTTGTGTGAGGCTTGAGTGAAAGCAGTCTCTTCTCTTGTGGAGAAAACGAAGAGGTGTCTGTAAGGAGATTTAGCCCAGAGCCAAAACCAATTCACAACCACTCCACACTGGAGAGGGGTCTTATCCCCCCAACCTGCCCTCATGATGACAGGACTGAGCTTCCTGCTCACACAGACACACACATACACATACTGATAGACACATAGTTGTATGTTGTAACTTGTATTGCTTTCATAAAATATGAAAACACACACTCCCTTAGACACAGACACAGCGTGTGCCAAGGTAGTATTAAAGCCTTAGTGTTTTTCTGTGCAGACTGAAGCCAGTGGCCAGATGAGAATGTAATCCTCCATTGTGTTTTAAATGGATCAACCTGAGAGCTGAGTGGAGGTTGGGGACACACACTGTGGATTTTCTTGTAGTCACTGTTTTCTTTAGTATATTATGACTTTTTCATCAATGTTTCTAATATGTGTGCAGTACGGTAGCTAAAGATGAACAACAGGACTTTGTGTTGCGTTGTGTTGCGAGCATGTGTGTCCCAGCTGTAATGCACACATTACTTTAGCCAGTGAATAAATAATGTTGTGTCACACTGCAGTGACCCATCACACAGACACACACTCCCCTTAACCTCACACTGCAGCCAAACACATACGCACATGTTTTTATGCACAGATGAGACAGACACAATTTTGCTTGACACCTTGACCCTGGTCATTGAAGAACAGATGTTTTGAGGTGTTCTTGTAAGACTTGCTGTCAGTGACAGGCGATTTTTATTCTCCCTCCCTATAAATCTATATCTTCTCTATTCATCCTTCCTTTTTCCTCTCTTCTCAGTCACTCCCCTTTTTGTCTCGTCAAGTCTTCTCTAGAGTCTTGATGAGTAATTGCTCAGGGCTTCAGAGAGAAGGGGCAATGGAAAGAAAAGGAGACAGAGGGGAAAAAAGGAGCACACATTTTGTGAGAAACGGAGCAGGAGTGAAGGAGAGGATAAAATGAGCAGGATTCAATGTTGTCATGTTTGTATGTGTGCATGAGCTTGTGCAGTGTGTAGAGTATATGTGCCTGTGGGTCGGTGTGAGGAGAGAGAAAGTGTGTATATGAGGCACAGGGGGATCATTGATCTGCTGAAAGTGCAGTGTGTGTGCTGAATTAGAGGAGCAGGCATAGGGCTTTGAGCTTGTAAAACACTCCCACAGTTATAGCTCTTAGCGCTGTCTGTCTCTCACGCTCACTCACACGCACACATAAACATACACCCTCATGCACTCAGATCTATATTTGGGTGTTACTTACTTACACTATCCAGACTGAATGCTTTATTTATGCCTTATCTGTAAATGGGTGACTTGACTATGTAGGGATATCAGTCGTTTTATTTGAACTGTGCAGACCTGGTTGCTGGGAAAATGGAGGGAACATCTTTGAAAAGCAAATGAGTAAGCAAATGACTGAACACTTTTCCTGTTCGGCTGTTAGTTTACTGCATCAGCAGCACATTTGCAGACCACGGGAAATAAATAAACAGTAATAAACAAGGACTGAATGGCAAATTAATTTGATGGCAGATAATTAGGTGGATTTTGAATGTGTTGTGACCATAAAGCGAAAACCATCAAATTGCATTCATCTTACCAACACTGAGTTTTGAAAAAAAAACAATCTTTGTGAAACAAGACTTTATAAACACTTCATAAAAATCACTTCACATAATGGCACTTAAAAAGGAAGGTTAATGAATGACTGACTCAAGAAAATAACTTTTGGTCATTCCTCCTCCGTCATGCAGCCTTTAAGGCATGTTACGTGTGTCTGAGCAGAGCTATGTAACTCCTAATGGACACAATCTGTCTGACATGCATGCACAATCAATATTAATTCTCTTATCTAAGACCCAAGCTCCATCCCATTGTTCAGCCATTCAGTCAGATGTCACCTGTTTAAGTCTGATTGCAGGCTTGACATGCCAGATTAGCTTGGCGGTCAGTAGGAAGATAGCAAAGCAATCAGAGCTTATCTGTGGTAAAGCATAGTGCAAGTTCTTAACAGCAGAGACTGGCATTATGAGGATAAAGGCTCTGATTTTACAGTTATGAATTCAAAAAATTATTGTGTGGGGTTTCATTGTGCAAGTTCATTGTCATGATCAAAACTGTTATCTTGATTACTAATTATGACCGTCTCATATGAATAATTCTACCAATCCAAGGTACATGAGTAAAGTGTAATAATGATTTGACAGTTTGCAGATGGTGTGGGATTAGGCTGCAAACCTAAACTGCTGAATGCTGCTTCCTTAGAGTTAAATTGGGGATGCTACACTGACTATTCTGATATACTTAGAGAAACATCAAGAGGAAAATTAAACCCATGGTGTCAGAAGTGAGAGAAAGATCTGTGGGTGGGGAAAAAGGTTTTGTTAAAGGACCCCTGTTATGCAACGTCCAGCTGTTGGATTAACTACAAGACAGTAGCTCAAAGATGGGATGATTCTGACTGTCGTTGTATGTAGAAAACAAAGTTAACCTTGTGAATTAACAGGTAAACCTTGACTATTAAGTGAGCGACACAAATCTGTACACAAGATTCATATAGATATTTTACTTGCTATGTTGTTGTTAAAATAATCATAGAACCAAACATCATGGCAACTTAAATTGGTGTTGTTTTTTTAGATGATATTTTGAAAAGATAGTGAAGGGCATTTATGACTGTAATGGCAGTGACTAAGGCTGAAAAGAGAGAATAATGCTTACCATTCTGACCATAGTAAGCCTATGTAGTGCAAGCAGCCATAAGCCATTCAGATCCCATCAAACCCACCTGCTGTTGACCATTAACATAATGAATTAGCACCATCTCCATACAAATTACTGCTTAAAGCTTTAAGAGTGTCTGGAAGCTCTAATGTAGTGTCTCCAAACTTTGCTAAGATGATGTATTGATTGTGCCAATCAATGGGCCCAAATGGCCATAAGTGCATCTGGTAACCATAATGTGGGGCACTTAAAAGTAGGATGGGTGATGAGTGTAATATTCACTAAGAATCACTGTGATAAAAGAAGGAGGGGGAGGTGGATAGAGGAATGCACAAGCAAGGAATGTATAGTAGAAGCAAATAAGATAAGTGTGAAAGTAAGGGAAGATGTGTGAAAGAGACATGGATGGAAGTAAGATTTGAAACTATGTTAGAAAGGAAGTAGGACGGTTTGTTTTGGTGACATCAAGTGAGACATGGTGAAAAAGAAATGTACAACTTTAATCCATGTCTTGTAAAAAAAAAACCTTCTTCTTGCCCTTTCATAGAGCATCTTTTAGATTGGAAACTGCACGTGAGAGTGTTGTGGTTTCAGCACCATGCTGTCTGCCTTCATTTCTTTTTTGTTTGTTAATGATTAATGGAGTAAGCAGGGGTTCCTCTCCTCCATTAGCTGTGGCTGTCCTCCCTCTCTCCATCCATCTATCCATCCATCCATCCATCCATCCATCCATCCATATCTCTTTCCATTCTTTCCACATTTACCATTGAGCAGTCATTTGTGTCAGCTATGCTCTGATACCGAGACCCAGTTTTGAATATGAAGGATTGCAGACAGTGCGCATTAGGCATGGCATGGCATTGATTCTCAACTTTTTTTTTTCCTGTGAGGACAAGTGAAATGAGTGTGTCATATCATGTTAACAAAATACTTCCTAATGAATCTGAATGAAGAGCACATTACAGTTACACTAAATAGGAACAGAGATTGTGTATCCTCTTAGCAAACATTTTCCCAGTGCTTTGTCGATTTTGTTCAGCAGTACTTTCTCTACTAAAGGCCTGTCTGGCCTTAGGCAGCTGGGTCACGCAATAGGCCATTTAGGTTCATCAAACATTTATCAACCTAAATCTCTGTGCTACTACTTCCACTGAGACACCCTCTTATTTCATTCATTTTCTTTTTCGAAATAGCCCAGATTCAGATTAAAAGGCCTCAAAAGGCTGTAAATGTGTGATCAAGAGGAGCGAGGGGCAAGCTTTTTTGCAGGACATGATGGGGTTGTACATTGTCTGATGAAGTGACTAAAATGCAAGCCTTGTACAATAAGAATGAGAGTTTCTCCCATTAAACTAAACAGACTGGATCTGTGGATATACCTACCCCAAGGGTTGAGGCTTTAGGACTGATTTATATGTATGGAGGCATATGTTGATTTAGGAGGATGAGAGGAAAAAGAGGCAAAGGGAGCAGAAGATGAGAGGAAAGTGTAAGCGAGCATTAGGGAGGAGGTGGAAAGCCCTCAAACCTAATCCTGAAAAGATGCTCTCTCTTAGCTTTTAGATATTCTACCACCTCGAAAAGCCCTAAAGGCCTCCAGTGGTACATTCCCAACTCATAAACTCATGCATGTTTTAGAAGGGGAGGGTGGGGGTATTGACCAGTCTAGGATACACAACATCCCACAATGGAGCAGAGGATGCAGTAAGAGCCACTGAGAGCATCCCCAGGGCAGACTTCTTAACTAGCACCCATCATATTTCATACACCCTTATTCCCGCAAAACCTTGTCCTTTGGTAGCAGCTGTGCCCTATGTCTTCTGTAACAGGAATACATGAAATGTCAAACGACCGTCTATATTTCATGATTACAGTACACAAAATCATACATAATGCCCACATTGGATAAGGCTGTAAGTTTGTAGGACAACACCTCATTTTTGTGACTTGCAGGAACCCATGTAGGCAAGTGTGTTTAAATTGACGAGGACAGCCAGTAACTTGCATAGCCTTATGTCTATGTGCATAATAACTTCCCAACCCTGCCCCTGCACACTCTTAAGCTAATGTTAACACAATACGTATGACCTAAAGACCAGAAGAATATTATCAGATTCACATTTTAGAAGCACTTTTCTTTTAAGGAGTTTCCATTGCATTATGTAGACTGCTGCCTTACAGAACAAATATAAATATACATAAATATACATCTATGTACATAGGACGTGTTCTTCATCTCATGCTCTTGTTAAACTGTGACAGTTGGATTATTTTGTATTTGCCAAAGTTTGACAGATATTTTTGGACTTCGGGCCTCATTATTTAAAACAGTACAATACAACACAGATGAGCTTTATTGTACCAAAATTGTAATTGATGAGTTTTTCATCATTTACAGATTAAAATTTCTCTTCTGAGAAAGAGGAGTTTTTGAATACTGTTGACTTGGTTTGGCCCAAAGATGAGGAGCATGGCTTCATTTAATGTATTTCAACTGTGAGTTTATAACTGTAAAAGTAAAATACATTTCTACAAATGACTGTTTTAATGTAATTAAAAAGGGCATGCACTCATCTGCCCAGTGTTGATACAGATCTGTAGGAACAGCTCGATATCGCCCAATATCCAAAACATCCTTTTCTTTCATTCATAAATCTCAGTCAATGATGCTCGCAGCTGACTCTTTTCTTCTGACCCCAGGGAACACTAAGGGGTCTAGACATATTCAGCACTCTGACACTGTATCACTCCAAAAGGTCAAAGGTTAAAAACAATGCAGAGGAGAAAATGATTGCTCCGAGTGTCGCTCCTGGGGCGAAGGCTGAAACACACACACACACGTATGCTTTTATTCATGCATGTCATGTCTCTATTATTATCTAAACAATGGAGTATGTCAGCTGGATAATTGACTGGTTGCACTTGTCCAACATATACCAGGAACATATATGATTCTGTGGATATCAGCTGTTAAATGTCTTCATTAGGTGTGATTTTGGACTGACTTCTGTTAAAAAGCCTTAGTGACAAGGGCCAAGGTGCCTTTAAAAATACAGTGAACACTGGGGAAGCAGACTTACTGTGGACAAAGAATGGCAGTATGTGTTTCTGCAGTTTTGTGTGGGATGATGGATCATAGACATACCAGTGTTATTATGGACAGCAGTTAAATGTGTGAGACACTTGATGACAGCAGTGCTAGTAAATATTTAATAGGGTCAAGTACCACTGTCCTCCCCAAGGCATGATGGGCTAGTTGATGTTTGTGTGTCTGCCTGTTCTCAAGCTTTTTCCAGATATTTGACGCCTATCCTCATACTGTATGCATTTGAGCAAAACACACGCACACTCACACGCATTCACTGGTGACATCTGACCTCAATTTCGAGCCAGCAGTGGCCTGAGGGAAGGTGATGAGTTGAATGGAGACAGACACACTGACATGGTTAGAAACTGGACATTGGCTGCTATTGATGGCACACAAAGAGCTCTGTTTCTTTCTGCTCAGTCTTTCATCTTCGTCATCATCATCACAACAAAATCATCCGCTTTTCTTTCATCAAGCTTTTTCTCTTATCTAGTTCCAAAATGATCTAGTTCCAAAATGAAGAATGTTCTGACCCCCGTCTACTCTTCTTCCTTTTCTCTATGGCTTTATATCGACCCTTATTTTTTCCTTTCTGTTATAGATGGTAACGATGACAGGAAATGCGCCACTTTTGTTGCAAGTCAAAACCTTACCCACTGTGGGCCATATCTTTTATGACTCCATATTAAAAGTATGCAGTCAGTTCAAATTTAAAGTAATTACACTAATATGCAGGTCCGTGGTTTAAATTATTAAGGGATATTTGTTAATACTATATGAAAGTGAAAGTTTGCATATAACACACTGATGCACGCACACATGGAGAAATGCACAGCCACCCACTCAAGTACAATAGACACAAGAAGCAAGACAGATCTAGGAGCAGATGCACAGGCATTTAATTAGGACTGACTGCAGCTGTTACTGTTTATTACCTAGACTCTGTGAGGATGAACACCTGAAACGTGAACGCACACACACACACAGACACACACACACCACAGGTCATTCATTTATTTGAGATAGCTTCCCAAGGGAACATCAGCAGTGTGTATTTATTTGAAAATGTGTGTTTTGTTTGTGTGTGTCTGTGTGTATATATCGTTGTTATTTTGGTTGGTTATTATGGTTTTAGGATTGAGGTTGGAGTTAGATTTAGTTTAGGGCAGGAGCTGGGGTTAGGTATTTAGTATAGATTGTTAATGTTATAGTATGCGACTAGGGAATGCATTATGTCAGTGAAGTTATTTGTGTGGGAGACCATAGACTAAATGCTCAGATATTACTTACATCTAACAAAGTAAGAGTCTGTTCACTCAGCATGCACATACACACACTGGCACACACCAGATGGCCGCTGTTGTCTTTATTCATTTCTCTTTTCTGGTATTTTTCTCTCTCCCCTGTTCACATCTGCTTGCCAGTAGTTGTGTGTTGCCATCTCCCATTTTTACTTTTCAGTGCTTTTCTATCCACTTTTTCTGTATTGCCTCTTATTCCCCACCCCTTCTACCGTGACTTTAGGTGACAGGTCCCTTGCTTGCAGTTAACGGTGTTGTGTTCTCTGTCTTTCTGTCAACACCAGTGCTCCACTACACGTGCACTGTAACACGACTGGAATACTGCTCAGTTTTTTGCAGATTTAGACAGCTTGATGTTTACAATTTAGTATAACTAAGCTAAATAAGACAAAAACTGTAAAGTCATAAGTAGTACTCCACCTTGAAAAATGTAGCTTTTATAAGATGCCTATTTAATATGGATGCAAATTTTAACGCAAATTTGTTTCTTTACATGCAAAGGAGGCTGTGGTTAGGTTGGAAAGTTTAAAGAAATGCTGAAATATCCTTTTAGATTTCTCAGACTGCTCTTACAGTCTTTTTACAGCCTGTTTCCTTTGTTTCATAGCCTTTGTTGTACATTGTATACCCACAGAATTAAACAGTGCGCTAAGTAAGCTGCTTTCTTTGTTGTCTTAATTGACACATCTGTTGAAGTTGTTAGTAGTACCTTGCATTGGTTTGTGAAAAATATAGTACATTGACAAACGTATGGTTATGTAAGGTATGGTGTGTACACTGTAGAAAGCACTCTGTGCTGCAACATGTGTTACCACTGTACTGTTGCTTGTGTATTATCTCTGTTTTGGGCTACGAAGGGTAATTGCAATAATATATGCTTCTGTCTATATATGCACTCCTCCTCTTTCACATAACTACAGTTCTTATGAACACACCACACCTTATACTGCTCCCATTTGCACTTTGTATTAAAAACTAGGGTAGTATGATTAATGTTCATAGGATGATCCATTGCTGATATCCATTCCAGTGAGTCCCATAGGAAGCTCTCTACCCTCTGTCTCACGCAGGTTGGCTAGCCAGCTAACAGCCTCCTACATACTACACGGTTACTGTGATGAATGATTAACATTCACCACTGCTAAATGATGGCCAATGGATCATTTATACTGTAACTAGAGAGGAAGACCTTACAGAGATCAGCGGGGAGAAGGAGTGTGTTGCTGTGTTGGCTGCATGTATGGCTGACTGTCTCATTCACAACAGGAGTTTCATTCTAGGTTCTGTGATTTCGGTGCTGCTCATCTCATCTAATATGTCTGTTTACTCTGTGCAGTTCAATGTGAACGCAGCTCAGCTTGAGCTCATCACCTCCCAAACACCCATATGTGTTTCTCTACTTGCTATTAGATTAATGTGCTTCTGGCTGACTGATTACTCTGCTTACTTAGTGCTTCAGTACTAGTCAACCTTAGTCACCCTCTGTTCATGATCTAGAGCCTCTGTAATCCCCATTCAGTATGTCTGTCTGCTTCCTGGCATCTGTGTCATGTTGCAGTCACCAGTGTCAATTGCTGAGGTAGTGCTTTGGCCTTGGCAAGACACACAGACTCGCACATGCCCCACACCAAACAGCACTCACACCTTGGGTCTGTTCCATCAGACATCAACAGTCTCTTCTGCACTTCTCAGCATTCTTCTGTCTGTCCACTTCTCGTTTCTACGGCCTTCTCTACATGCAGTGTGTGAAGACAGCCATGAAACACAGCCTCATTTCCCCAGTTATTTCCAAGGGAAACCCAAATGAAAAGATACTACCAACCTTTCCTCCCTCCTGCACACCGCTCACCATAAATGCCGACAAGAGACTGCAGTACCATCTCTGACCTTTTGCAGCACACGCACACACTCACTTTTTATTACTGGCAGTGCTTTTGAATCAGCAGAGTCTGGAGTGGTGTGGAGGAATTTAATGACACACAATGTCGCTTCAATTTTAGTGCTCCCTGGCCAGATTACCAGGTGCACCATTTATCCTTTACTGAAAGGAGAAAGGGGGGCAAGATTGGTCTGACTACAAGCGAGTGAGTGAGGAGAAAGTGCATTCCACTACTTAGATTTGAAAGGAAATAAGATGTTAATGTCTATCTTACTGTTAGATTTACAGCATAGTCACCAAATCCCACCTGTAAAATCCTCTGTAAAGTCCCTTATAACCCCCATCACCCCGCTGTCCCTTTATTGCTGCTCTTATAAGCTGTCCATATTTCATGAGGACTGGGTTGTCCTTTCATCATGCCCTATGACCCCACAGTACTGTATGTCTTCCAGGGATGCTGGTGAGGAATTGAGAGCCAATGGCCTTAAATATCCTTTATGGAAATACTGCTCAGCCCCTTCTCAGACTCCATAGACAGCTCTTCCTCAATCTCCCCAGTTTCCAATCAATAAATAATGGGGTGAAGCGACGAGAGTATGCAGCTAACAGATTGTAAGAGAAGGAAGAGAGCAGCAAGGAAGGAGAGCATTTGCTGCATTGCAAAGAGAAGCTGTGGGAGCTGTGGAAGATATAGATAGGAAAAGAATAACACAATCTGTTACATACTACAAATAAAGTAGTGTTGAGGGAGTCTCCTGTGTAACAGGGGAACTATAAAAAAAAGAGAAGGGATGATGTGAGATTGTCCTCTTAAACATTGTTCCTTAGAACTGGGACACTGCAAATTAGTTAATTAATCTTTGGCCAAAGAATAATAAAGTGTAAAATAAAATGGTGAGGGGAAAAGGGAGACAAAGAGTGAAAATAAAATTAGAGTTTAATGCTTACAATATTTCCAATGTCTGCAAGTTATACAACTCATAATGTTGTGGCCACTAATTTTAGTTTACCCCTTTTCTCCTCAGGCTGAGGGCTGCTGCTGTTAATGTCAGTTATATCCTATTGACAGGTAATTACAGGCATATTAAGAGCAGTCATTAGTTACTGTGAAATAATGTGAATTCTATAGGTAATTAGTTTAAGCCACAGTCAAGTGTGTGAAGGCAGTGTGCAGACAACAAGAAGCTCTTGAGCCCCCCCTGTTGCTTTCTGAAGTATATGAAGTACAAACACACATGCACACAAAGACATGCTCACACTCCCATGCAAAAATATACACATAGTGCAAGCCACTACTGTTAGTGGGTACTTACTGCAGCCTTATTTTAGGAGAACCAGTCTCAGTACACATTTCCCCTGGCACAGAAATGTCAGCTGTGGCTCATCTAAATGACGGCCATCTGTTGAACCTTAATCAAAATTTCCATAATTCTCTTCATGCACTATTATGTTTCTTCACTCCTCTTTTCCCTTCATCTCTCCTCTGTCTGCCTCCTATCTCATTTGTAGAGTTTAAATGCTAATTCGTAAAATGGAGAGTATTCTCAGGGTGGCCACATATGTTGTGTAAATGTAAATTTGAAATATGATAATGAAATAAGTGGATCCCAGTAGAACGGACCTGCTCCCACTATGAACAGGGTCTTGACCTACTGTGGTAATGTTATGATAGATGGATTGCATGCAGAGAGGGCTAGAGTTCCTCAGTGTGCCCATTTGCGTTGCTCTGCGCCCTGCTATGATGACTGGCAATGGTCCGGCATCCTTTATGGCTTCAATATAGATTTTCCTTTTCCTTTAAAGCAGGTCTAATCTGAAAGAAGTGACAGGTCAGTTGACATCTGGGAACGCCCTTTGTTCGTTGACAGGACAAGCAATTGATGTGTTGTTTCAAGAGAAATTAGTCTTCCCCTTTTTATTTGGTCACGCCATCTGGACAGTCAATAACACACTAATTTTGTGAATACTGGTCTCCAGCTCAATAGCCGTTGTGGTCAGGCTAAACCAGATGGCTAATAGTTAGATAATGGATATCGTTTGTGCCTGTTAGATCATAGTAGAGAAATGTAAATATGGATTTAAAATGTTAGCTGTTATTGCTTAGTTCATTCATGGACTAAAGGGAATAAAACAGGCAACAGACTTGAAACAGATATTATTTTTATACCATCAAAATCATTTATTTATTTTATACCAGAGAAATACTGTGTTATTTCTAATATCGCTAATAGATGGGGCACTCTCCCAAACGTTAAAGTTGGTAGTTACTAAGAAACAAGAACCAATGTGTATGCACCCTGACCTAAATGTGAGCTAGTATCCACATAAATTACATTCAGTCCATGGATCCAGCTCTAAACAGGGTAGAGTTACTACTTCCTGTCAACCAGAGACAAAAGACGGTTTGGTGTGGGACTGACCACTGTTTACATTTCACCTCTGTTGAGCATTGGTCTTTTAAACACAATGCCAAATATATTTGCAGTCAGTTCCTGTGTACTGGAGTCTTCAAACTCCTACAGAAATATTCACTGAACATTAGCAGTGAACTGATCTTATGTTTTGCTTTTCTCCTTGAATCTCAAAAAAAAAAAAAAACTCTGCCTCAGAAGTTGTGTATCCCTAGTGACTCACCTCCAGCCTGCAGAAGGATCTGTTGCCATTTTCAGCTATGTCCTTTGCTAAAGTATATCCATTAACACCGTTTGCTATAGGTCCATGTGAGAGACACACTACATCAAACTGTGTTTTGGCTGCAGAGTTATGACCTTTTATCTCTAATCCTTGCAAGGCTGTTCTCTTAAAGTGTCTATCTCAGGGGCTCCATGGGGCAGACTGCATGGTTGCTCACGATGCTAAACCAGCACTTAACAAGAGTCTGGGAACCTTAGGGCATTTAATGGCATGTGCAGTTTTTTTTAGAGCCAGACACTCATCCTCAGTGTTTTGATAGGAACCACTGCAACCACAGAGTGACTTAGCTTCCATGGCACTCAATTTACACTTTTCTCAAAGGAGCTAATCAAAGTGGAAGGTGTAAATGATGAAAACAGTATCCATTTACTGTTATCTGAATGAGAATTGCAAAGAAAATACATTTCTATAGGTCTTCTAGTCTTATTAAGGAAAAAAAAACATTGCAGAAAAAAGCATGCACCCTACACTTCCCTCTCTTCTCACCTTTGCAGAACACAAAGGGCCTGTATACTGTCACACATAATACCGCAAACAGCAATTACTGGCCACTTCAGGCCTTATTATGTTTGACAGTGATTAATAAAACCAATGTTGCTACATAAACAAAAATAGGAGGTGAATGTAAGTTGTTGACCAGAGAGGGCAGGACTGTAAGAGAAATCTGGAGCTTTTAGATAAAAAATCCCCCTGCTTTCAACTAATTATTCTCCTAGCCTCATCAGTCCCCAAACCAAGCCCATTCTATCACAGGTGAACCTCATGAGACAAGCCAGTATGCACAAGTATGAATATTTATGTTAGTGTGTGTGTGTCTAAGTGTGTGTTTAATTACGTGTGGGTTGCATACTGGTTTGTTTGTACATGCATACCCTTATGTATACAGCATACTATTTTGCTGTTTGTCCAGTGGTTAGTCAGAAGGGAGTGGAGGAGAATGGAAAGAGAGGCTGTGCCAGCAGGCAACATTATTCCCTGTGGGAAGTGTTGATTAATGAATCACATCTTTCTAACCTGAGGCTGCTACTGTGCTGCTGCACTTTCACAGCACTGCAGAGCACCAGTCAACGCTGTGCCAGCCTGCCTCACTGGTACAACATGGCACAGGGTGTGGGTGCTGTCACTGTTAACAGGGGCTGAGAGTTGGCGCGAGGAGAAGAAAATTAGATTCCGGGTATGAGCGGAAACTGCCTGACAAATTTGATCATTTCAGCCTGTGGGTGTTTTTTGCTTCACACAAACAGCCCCCTGCGGAATATTGTTGAATTAGTTTGACATATGTGGTTATTATGTGGTGTAAATTGAGCATTTCATTTTTGAGTTGTTTTGTTGTGCCAGTCTTGATAATTTTTGCTCAAAATTTATTATTGTGTATGCTTGTTTTTATGTACAGTAAATAGTTTATTAATACGCTTTTCTCCTTTTCTTCCATGCTCGTGTGATACCTCTCCTTCTGTACACATATCAAATGGCCCTCTTCCAATATCAGGTATGTAAACACACCCACATTATTTCACTGTATGGACTGCCATGCAACTATTTGAATTCCTAAGTGCACCTGGGACCAGCTAGTCTTTTATTTCATTAAAAAAGTTATTAAAGTGTTGGAGTGTAGTGTGTGTGTGTGTGTGTGTGTGTGTGTGTGTGTGTATATATATATATATATACATACGTACGTACGTATGTATGTATCTATGTATAATTATGATTGTTACAATGTAAATCAATATTTAACCATGTTACATGTTACATAACATACATCACATACACACACATACATAAATCATATGAGCATTTTATATGATATTATTTATATATACATATATATATGACATTATAATATGATATTTCTTTTTTCTTAAATACTATCTTCCTGATATGCTTGCTGCACAAATGCAATAGTGTCTATGTCCAGAAATGTCCAGTGTGTCTCTGGGTTCAAGTTGGCAGTATAATAGTGGGTCAGGTCAAAATGTTCCTGCTGCACCCTCTTCATCTTTTTGTCAGGCTAACCTTTGTGCTCACTGAGCATCACAGACAAAAATTAATGTGAGATCATGTGTTGTTGTAATGGTGTGTGTGTGTGTGTCTGTGTGTGTGTCTGTGAGTCTGTTCTGTGTGACCTGCGTGCCCATACACTTTGGGCTGTTGTTTTAATCTTGATCAGTTTGCAGCTGCAACAGTAAGTACATTACTGCTAGCGTAGAATGTTGATCCCTACTGGTGTTCTAGGAGCAACAGTCTTCCTGTTTTATTCTATGTTCTTGTTTCTTTTTATGTGTATTATGCTTATGCTAAGCAGTGACATTTCAGATATGAGTTGACAGTTTGCAGAGGTCAGCCTCACATTTTACTTAGCTTTCAAAATTTACTGTGAGGAAAAACAGGTGTGTGTGTGTATGTGTGTGTTTGGTCAGAAAATAGTATGTTAGATGGTATTAATGCAGGGATCCCCAATTGTAATGATATGAAACTTCCCTTAGTCAGACATCATAATAAGATGGCTTGAGGCATATGTTATTGTCCATTGTAAGAAGTGTTTACTACCTATAACACACTGGATCCACAGAGGACTCCATAATGACTGTGGGACAGCTCTGGTGTGTGCTTGTGCACATACACGCAAATGTTTAATGTTTGGAGTGTGATTGCTGTTATCCAGTCTACATACAGTATATCCCATGTTTGTCTGTGCTGGATCTGTGGCAGATTACCAGTTGTATCCTGATGTAAGATTGTCATTGTTTGCGTGGGCAGATGTTTGTGTGGGCAGACTGGCATTAGCTCTCAAGAACTCTGAACAGAAAAAAACCCATCAAATTCAGCATATCTGTGCTCCTCTCTATTCGATTCTTTCCTTTCTTCCCCAGAGATGCATTGTTTTACACAAACCAGTAAAGGTATAAAGTCTACCACTTATCAAACCACTCTTACAGCCTTACAGCCTATGCAGATCTTTACTCCTCAGCACTAATGGCAGTTTTATTAGTTGTTGATGGCGGTGTCACACACTGATTGGTTTTTAATGATGTTTTTTCCTAGCAAGTTGTCATGTCAAACAATCTCACATGTCATGCACTAATGAAAATTTCATAACCTACTCAGTTTAAACACAAACAAGAGAGGAAAAAACTAAACAAAAAAAAAACAAGCACATTAAATTCATACTCAATTATGTTAGCAGTCACTCATGTGGTCACACGCTGACCTAAATGGAGAGTTAGCAGACAAATCCACTCACACAAGGATCCTTTCACTCATTTCACATATTTTTCTTGATGATGAGCTTTTCTAGGGTCCCTGTCCAAACAATCTTGGTTACTGTGCTGTTACCCATGGTAACCTGTCTTTACACTAGGTTGGAAAGATGAATTACTTGATGATACAGTTTTTTCTCCTCACTATCTTAATATTCCCATTTTCTTAATTTATGTTGCATTTAGACAGATTAGTTCCTCATACTGCGGTACAAGTGTGTGTCGCATAATGATGGTTATTAACCTTTATTCTCTAAAATATTCAGGGCTGTAGGTATGACAACAAAAGCTGTCTTTATGTTGAGCCTGTCCTGCTTAATTTGAAGGTGGTGGAAACAGTATTATGTTGCTTTTCAATTGTTTTATTTTATAGTATAAACCTGTCTGTTTGTCTGCTCCTGTTAATGATTTTTGTCCCCCCTAAAGACAGTTTTGCCCTCTATATGGCCTTAGTTTTCCTTGATATAATGTGTTCATATCTGGATAAATAGAAAGCCTGAAATAAGGCTTTGACGTCTCTGAAATTGATCTTATCTGGGTCAAAAAGTAGGTGAAAAGAATTCCCAGTGTTATTTATAATCCGCTTACTTTTCTAGGTGTGTCAGGTTTGCTGCATGTCAGTTCACACAGTATAAAAAAAGTTGTCAATCACAGGAAAAAAAAACAAAACAAACATCCATATTCTTCGCTGTGATTTATGAAAAACTTGGCACCTGTTGCATTGCTACACACATGGCAAACACCAGTAATTTAAGACTTGCAGACTTTATCTTAAGAGTTTCTTTTACAGTTTTTCCCAGAATTTATCTTGACATTCAGTTGACAACAGACATGTCTAAACTGAGCAACTCTTGTTACACAATCTATCACATTACTGATAGAGGCGGACTTATCATACAAGCACATTTTAATTTTGAGTGTGTTTACTTGAAGTAATTTATTGAAAATATAAAGTCTCTGTAGTTAAAACTAGTTTCACCATTACACATAGATGCAAATAGGTTTTTAACTTCTGCAGTGTTGCTTTTAAATAAAATGCTTTTAGAAAGCAATATGCATCACCATAGGAATTATCATGCCAATGTGTACTGTCGTTCTTGCTGCTATCAGAAGGATCTTAAGTGGAAGCCTATTGACCTTTTAGCCAGAGCTTTTCCTCCCCCAATTCAAAGGTGGCTGTTAAGCTCTTAATGGGACTTTTTAGCTAGATTTTCAATTGCTGTTTCTGGGTGAAAAAACTTGCCACAAGATGAAAAGCACTTAATCCGTCAGTTGATGCCAAAGGGCTGTGATTGTGTCAAGAGAGTAAAAAAGTGGGTGAGCAGGACAGCCTATGATTTATTTTCTTAGTTTATAGTTAACTTGGCCTGGATGTACTCTTTTCCTGTATTCTGCTTTGCCTCAGTCTCAGTTGTGTATTTTATTGTAAAATCTTCCACCTTTTCTCTCTGCCTGACTAACCTTTAGCAACTGCTCTCATCCCTGCATGCACTCTCCTCAACAACCCTTCCAGTTCAGCCTGAAAACATGTTCCTCACCCCACATGGAGTCACTCTCTGTCTGCAGTGATGTCTGTTTTTTTTCCCACCAAGTGTACACTGTCTCCCACTCATAATTTAACTGCTCATGTGATAATGTAATACATGCTAATTTAGGCAGATGAGATGTGTAGTGGCAGAAGTGCCACATGTCCCAGCATGGTGTCTTAGGCTGATCACTCTTTACCTGGAGGAGATGCAGTGGAACAGCAAGCTGGGCAGGCAGCAGAGGGGGTGAAAACAGAAGATAGGTAATTAGAGTCAGAGATGAAAATAGAAAAATAGGTACAGAAACGTTTTTAAATTTAGATTTAGTTGGTAAGTTATCTCTGAGAAAACTGTCATATGAAATTGCACTGAAATGACTTAATAAAGGAAAAACTTATTTCAGCAGATAAATGAATAAATAACTGTGACAAAATAAACACTGACTGGTATGCTACCAATTTGGTAATCTAATCCCAGTCAGTAGTCACATCACACTTTGTGTATTGGCAGCTTATTGAAAATGGTTAATTTGATGCTAAATTCTCACTTGCTTTTCTGTATAACATTTGTGCATTGGTAGTGTTTAGAGGTTTGTCCTTTCATTGTTGTGCAGTAACTGTGTGGCTGAATGTAGGTCTGCACATTTCTCATGACACAGCAGGAGCCCATCTGGCTTGATTGGAATTCACTGAGGGTGTTTGCCGACTCATTGTTTTTTTCTCTCTCTCTTTCTACTGACATACTATATAGCCTGACAAGATATGACACGTCGAGGTCACACACCCATGCAGATTCACATGCACGCGCAGACCTTGAGGTAGCTATAGCTGCATAGTCAGCTGTCATATGTTTATTGATTTATAGGTCAGTAGCACGTAACATGAATCATTTTGAATGCAAAGAATAAGTCACCAAAGTTATTGAAGTCAGCCTTCAATAACTAAGTCATAATAAGTCAGCCTAAACATGACTGTATCATTTCTCTGATTAGGTTATTGTTATACAAAGGAATAGAAAATAAAATGATAAAATGTGAAAACTTTCTTTTAAGCTAGTGTAGTGGCTTATTTACTTCCTTAAACAACAAGAGACTCCAAACTCCTGGAAACAGTTTAAGCTAAATAGAAGGATGGTAATGAATTGAAGCAAAGACAGAAATAAATAGCTTTAGTGGATTCCAACACAGTGCTGTGTTCCGGCCACGTGGGTCCTAACTGCAAAGCCATTATTATTACTATCATTATTATTATTGAAGCCATGCTGAGCTGCCGGTCTCACAGCTATCTTTGTATCACACATTAAAATGCCAATCATGTCAAGTACTCAGCACTCACTTTTTTTCTCGTTTCTCTCATATCTCTTCCTTTATGTTTCTTCTTGCTCTTTTCCAACACACTGCAGTAAGTGTACGATCCTAACTGATTTGGAGAAAAATAGAGCAATCCATAAATAATAAATTCCTTTCTCTATGTATGCTAAACATTATGATTTTCATTTCCTCATAGTTCACTTTATCATTTCACCTCTTTGCCTCTTGCGTGTTTAGTAGTTTTTTCCCTACTTGGTCTTCTTCAATCTTTAGTTCCTTGCAGTGTTATACTACCTGCTATCATCCTCACCTCTTTGCAACTCATGCCATAAGGAGATTCTGACTTTTTTTCACTTGTATAGCCTACTGATTTAAAGTGATAATGATTAAAATGCATAGCAGCTGCCATATAAAAATCTGTTTGCTTCAGTCAGTTCTTTTAAAGTCCCTGCTATGAGTCACTCGGCTATAAGGTCTGTAAAAGTACTGATTGTGCAGTATTGTTCCAAGCTTATATCAAAATTGATCAAACAGAAATTAGTGGAACAACCCCCCTCCTGTTCCTTCCTGCTGATTTGCACCAAGTCTTTTAAAGCCTTATGAATATTTACAATAGCAGTTACTGTACTCTGTTTTCACCCTCTGTCATTCTTTAGTTGTTCCTCTCTAAGCAATGGACATTTTCCCACCTACACGAGGACACACATATACAGAACTACGCTGCATACACACAAGAGACAAAAGCACACACAGTGTCTCGCTAACTTACAGGATGGTAGTTGGAAAGGCAACCTGATACTCGATTCACTCATGAATATTCATCCACACCTGCTTCCGGCAGAAAGTTTTTAGCAGGTTCCTCTGCTGCTTAGACAGAAGTTTGGACCAGAGCTCTTTTGTCTAGTTTGCGTGCGTGTGTGAGACTTCATATAATAGACTATATTCATCTTTCATTTCTGTACCCTTTTTTTGTCTACCTACACACTAAAGTGATATCATTTTCCATGTAAAAATGTATTAACTATAATTGGTTGACATTTTGACCTTGTGGTAAAATCATGCTTCTATTCTCCTGGCAAGAGATTACATATCAACATATTTCTCTTGTCTATGAAATTGAAAAGGTTACTGAATGGCGATAACCTGTTTTATTTTATGTACGACTAGCACTGCCATTATGCAAATCTTTTCTCACTAGCTTTGGGCTGTAAGAAGCTTCGCTGGTATATACAGTGTCTGGTGTACAATGCTCAGTGATCAATACCTCAAGGAAAGTCTGTGATGTCATCAAAAAGACAACAGCAGTGATGCAACATCAGTGGATGTTTGGAAATCACTGGAGGCTAGAGAGAGGAAGGTTGAGGGGATTACAGTTTGGTGAGAAAGGTTTTACAGATTGACGCTGTAGCTTCAGGGTGTTGGAGTGCGTGTGTGCATGGATGCTGGCATTTATGCATGGAATGTGTTAGTGTTAGTGTACAAACAGTGTCTGAAACTGTTTATGCCAAACAATTCACAGCTTCAGTTTACAGTTTATTTCAAAGTGTTTAGTTTAGTTCCGCCTGTCTTCTGTCTTTTTTGATTAATTATTTCCCCGTTTGCTTTTGTAGCCTTATATTTCCTCAATTTCTTCCTTTAATTCCTTCATCTTTCACTAAATACATAATGTGCCTTTGCTTTTTTTCCTTATGACCCTTCTCCTCTTCATCCCACACAAGGCTGTCACACAGAGTTGAGAGAACAAGACAACAAAACATTCACTCATTAAAGAGGGGAGTTACTCGTCCGTCTGCTCCAGTCATATTGTGGCAATTTCTCCCTCTTTTCTTTATCTCCTTCTTTACTTCCCTTTCCTGTCTCTCTCTCACACACACACTTACTATACTAGTGAGGACACGCACAAACTTAGTACATTTCCTAGCTCCTATACCATAACAGTCATGACTAAATGCAACACCCTAAACTTTATCCTAACCCTAACCAAAACCAAATTCTAACCTTAGCCCTAAAACCTTCTTAACTACAGACCAAACTGTCCTCACAAGAATAATATTTGAACAAAAGTTGTTCACACACACAAAAAAATCCTTTTCCCAGAATGCTGCCAGTGTTGAAGAGGGCGGGTTTGTAGAATGAACAGAGCAGGGGAACACGACATGCTCATTAAAGAGAGAAGTTATTGGCCTGGTCCACACACACAGAAAATAGCAAGAACAGCTTCTCTCTCTCTGAGTGCCAGCACTGGTGGGAAAAGTGGAAACAAAAGAGGAGGGAGGAAACAAGTAGGATGGGTGTGATGGAGGTGCATCAGTGAGAGAACAGGGAGGACACAAAAGTTCATCTGGCTTAAATTTTCAGATGACAGCACAGTTGTCTTTCTATTTCTTGCGTGTGTATTTGCTTGTACAGGCGGGTTGATGGTAGAACATGTGCGTATGTGAATGCATTAAATCAGTTTTAGAATGGGAAGATAAAAGAGACAGTGGACGCTTTGATGTCTTTCTCAAACATCATATCAGTTCAACACCAAACCAAATGGCACTCAACAATTTACAATGTTATTTACACATCAGAGCAATGTAACAACATGCACTGACATCAAACATGTCTGCCTGCTTGGAGAAGATGATTGAATGTCTTCGATCATTTATCTTTATACAAAGAGCTCTATTACTAAATTAGATTAAATGGGAAACTAATTTGAGGTGATGAGCAGACTTTCATTGCGGTAAAATGTAGGTAAATATGTATAATCAAAATATGATTATGACTCTGTAAGTTCCCTGCTCACACATACATGTGTAACTCATGTTTATCTAAAATATTCTGAAGTAATTCGAAAGGGCATTTTAATATGTAGCGTGCAGGGCCAGGACATCATCTATATTGGTATTTATTTTTGCTATTTAATAAATATTGAGAGACAAAATTTAGAGGAATTCTAACTCTCTCATGACCTCAGTCAGTAGTCTTCTCAGAAATTTGTTGCCCCTTGGGGTAGATCATATCCCAAGGTGCCAGGTTAAATCACTGAAAAGTAATATGACCTAATTTTGACGTGGCAGAGATGATCTCATTGCTGAACGTACACATCAATAAACATTTAAACTGAGACATGGTTGCATGTCACTAGGAACTGAAGTTATGTTGATTAGATGTTACTCATGTGTTTACGCAGTGATGGATCATCAGCTGACATTTGCTCTCCTGCCAACCATTAGCTTGAATAAAAAGCAAGCAAAAGACTTCAAATAATTATTTAATTTATTTAATTATTTAATTTTTACTAAGTTGCATAGTATTTGTGCACAGTAGATCAATTCAGAGCGCATATGAGGACATGTTGTGTTGTTTCTCTTAGCTTAATGGTGAGAAAGTAAAGGGCATGGAAAAAGATTTTATAGCACACTCAGCCTTTGTTAGTTTGACCTGTGTCTTTTACTGAATTTTCCTCATCTATCTTTTTTCATCTTTCAGTCTCTCGACCCCTTTACTTTCTACTTCTCTCATTAGATTTCTGCTATTTGGACACACACACACAATTCCTGAGATGTCTCCACTTTCCTCATAGTCTCTTTCCCACACTAGAAACCAACATGGCGGCCAATTACACTGCTAGACAATGCTCACCATAAATCATCCATTGGACTGTCAGGCACATGGGGACTCAGCACTAGAGGAAACATGTTCTCCTCTATTCTCCTGTCCTCTTTCTACACACTCTCTCGTTCCTTTGTTCCTTCCTTTTTTTCTTTCTTTTTGTGAACCTCTTCAGAGAATCGTTTGTTGCATTGCAGTCATGCTTTGGCAGTTACAATCTGCATATCTGCTTGTCTGTTTTTCTTGTTGTTTTTTTTTTATGGATTTATCTTTCAACCTGATCTGGCTTCGATTAAAATACATTTCTTTTACTTACTTTTCATCAAGGTTGTCGCTTGTATTTATCTTTCCCACTGATTGTCTCTTGCCTCTAATTTAACTTGGCATTTAGCAACTTACCTGTTACATGAAGGAATACTTTTGACAAAACTTGCCAGTAGGTTAA
>OMLM01008683.1:3638-16087 GCA_900302695.1 Helostoma temminkii
TGCAACATTTGCATTTTAAAGCCACTTTGTATTTTATGTCTTTGAAAAGAAAGATTATGTGATGGGAAACGAGCAGAAAGAAAGCAACATCACTGAGGTTAGTGAGCAGTAGGATCAACACGTACTTCAGCTTATGTCAGTGCACTTATACATATTTAGTTTATTGTTAAATTGCTGAACATATGTATTTACTAATATATCATTATAGTGCCAGCGTGAAAGCATCAGAAATGATTAAATCCTCAAAAAATATTTAAAAGGTTAAAAAAATAAAACACTAATGTTTTAAACACCCAGTACATCAACAGATTTAGCCACAAGGGGGCAGTACAACACGCTGTTGTATTGTACATTAAGTGCAAATACGCTAAGTATTTGTACTTGATGTTACTTTTACATCAAATTGTTACTTTTCTGTAGATGTAGATGACTTTTAATGTATTATTACAGGATTTTATCACCTTTACCACCTGCAGTTTGTAGTTAACACACATATTTGTTATTTTGTATCACATGGTGAAGATTGAAGATTTGAGTATTTGCACTTTTGTTCTTAAAGTACATTTTAGACCATGTACTCAGTAACTCTACTTGGAGTGGAGTATTTTTCCAGGCAAGTACTTGCACCTTTTGCTTGAGTATTGCGTTTTTGTACTTATACTACCTCTGGTTATAAAACGGCCTACATATCCACAAGGAACAGATAGATTTAGAGTTTCTGTTTCTGGTCACCGGTAAATAGTGTAAATCAAATATTTATTCTCCTTTAGGCTCTGTTTGGTTTACTAACTCCTGCATAACATATGTATCTTGCTGCTAAAAGTTTTATGTTTATACAAGAAAACACACAAATGAAAAATTCTGAAATGCGCTTTGTTAAAGGTAACTGCACATTTACACGACACTTCTCTGTGGCATTACGACTAACACCTCTCAAAATACACACATTTGGGACATTTCATTGTTAATTTGGTCATAAAATGATGGACCAGTACAGTTTGACCATCCTTTTTAACATACGCACTTTAAATATGCTGGTGTAACTGTTTTCTTAAGAAGTCAGTTAAAGTAAAACACATCAGGAAACTAAATTAGATGCTTATCTGGGCCATCTGTAACTACCAGAAATGACCCTGACAGCTGCGTCTTAAGGCGGTGTAGAGATATATGAATAGTTTGTTCCACGTGACAGTCTAAACATGGCAGAAACTGGAATACAGTTGTAAAATACACAGAGAGCAAAGGGATTAATACGTCTGATTAAGGGGATGTATCATCACCCTCTAGTGGGGAAACTGTCAGTTCTAACATCTCAGTTTCTAAATTCTTTCACAGGTAACACACCAAATCAGTGGACACACTGAGATATGTTTGAGCTAGTCAGGAACATGTGGTGCAGTGTGGTGTGGTCTTATCCTCTATTTCAGTGTTTGTACGTATTTCTACTCATTTTAGAAATTCATATTTCAAAATTTGCAGAAATAAAGTTGATTTATTTCTTCATCAGATAAAAAGCAAACAGGATAAAGTAGCTGTGTGACTTTCTACAGGAAAATACAGGAAACAGATGTCCACTGCTGCTGCTTTTTGAAAAAAGGGAAATAAATGCATTGTGCTTCCTCTCAGAAAGACCTGAAATAGTAGTTGATTTCTGTATAAATAGACGTCGGTTTCATTTGTGCTTCAAATTTAAATGTGTCTTGATATCGGCAAACATCCTGTTTTATTTGGTAAAAATAATGTATTTCAGGCATGTGAGCGACACAGGATGACTCTTTTTAAATTTTACAGTAAACATAACCACTCTGACCTGTCCAGACTAGACTTATATGAAAAGAGGATCTTTTCATATAAGTAAAAGGAAAAGTTAAGATGCATTTGGCTTATTTTCATTCTGAGTCATCTGTTTAGTTTTTTAGCAGCGATGGCGTCACAGGAAGGAAGCGAATGTCAACATCCAGCAGCGTGGTGTACAGTATCTAAGGTTAAACAGATGCTGCTGGTACTAAAAATGTCTATTCCCACATTTTTGATAAACAGATTAAAACAAAAACATGACACAGGTCACATCTGTAATCAGCTGGATGTTGGGTCTCAAATAATAAAATGTCCTGGAACAGGCAAATAAAAATACCTGCCTACAGAAGGTTATGACACAAGCAAATCAAGTTTCTGGTAAATATTAAAGTAAGATTAAAAAAAAGCAGCATTTAAATGCGGATATGTGGTATTTTGTGCACCTTATAAAAATATGTTACTAATGGATTTATGAAGCAAAATATTGCGTGAATATTATATTTTTCGTATGACATGAAGACTAAACAAAACCTTGTCATGTTTGGACAAGCTTATCGCCTTCAGACAGACTTTTCCTTTCTCATCTTGAGGCCTCTTTCTGTGTATTACCTCACAGCTTGAGTAGCTAAAGGCATCACATTTCCTGGAAAATTGCCCCAAGTTTCCAGATGTGCCCCCTCTGTCAACCCGAAATACATGGAAATGCAGACATTTTCACTTGACGCAGCAGTGTATGTCCCCCTCTCATGAGTCATTTGTGGTCATGAATCAGACTCGTACACCACACAAACAAGCATCTGGGTGTCACTTCACGCGTTTTCATTGTGCATGTTAAAATACAAAGCGCATTTCTGCTGTAACGGTGGAGGCATCCTTTTATCTTGTATTGATTAAGTTGCTAGGGGGGTGGGGAGGTGTTTTCAACTTGCAGACACCCACAGAGATTCACAGAGCAGACAGAAGTGACACTGTAAGGCAGTGATGTGATACAGAGAACCGCAGAGAGAAAACACACTCGGTGCGGCTGAACGAGAAGAAGAAATGGAAAAACTTTGCCTCTTTTTCCTCATCGATGTTCTTTTTATAACTGGTTCCCTTCAACAAACAGGTAAGAGATGTTTATTATTATTATTTCAGTTGAAAAACAACATTTTTAGATTATTTTTAGATTTAGACATTAGATTACTTCTGCCTTTTATTTCACAACCTACTGGCAAACTCTTCTTGTGATTTTGTGTGTGACAGCACAATGTTGACAGCCCTCGGCAAAAGTTAAGGTGATCACAGATTAATTAACAGGCCAGGTGCTAACACTGCTTCGCTGTAACACCAAAAACCACAACGTTATAACACACATCATTATCAGGATTAAAGCTGAAAGTTACATACAGTAAAGGTTATTTGATTATTCTAGAAAATAAATGACAATAATCACGTCACGTCATTTGGCTGAATAATTTTTGTATTTTCTAAATACTGTTTAGTGATGATGACCTGTGGTTGAATTTTATATTGATAAAATATATTAGAGTGAATTTTAAAATTCTAATGCTTTTTTGTGTTTTCTTGTTTTTGTTGCAGGGGGAATTGAACCTGTTCCTAAGCTCAGAACATTTGGGGGAATTCCAATCACAGGTGAGAACTTGCCACGCTCAGTTATCCCAAATGAGACTGAAGCTTCCATTACCCCTCCAAAACTGCAGTTACAAAGTAACAGCACAGCAAGGTACCTTCGTGGGCCTCTGAGCACACGAATCATCCCCATTATTTATTTATTGATGATTACTGTCGGGATCCCGGCCAACATTACCATCCTGCACGCACTGGCCTCAAAAATTAGGAAGGTGTCCTCTGCCATCCTCTACTGCAGCCTGGCAGTCTCCGACCTCCTCCTCCTCCTCTCCCTCTTCTTCAGGGTTCACTACCACCTCAGTGGAAACAACTGGGTTCTGGGAGAGCCTGCATGCCGAGCAGTCACGGCTTGTTTCTATGGCAACCTCTACTGCTCGGCCCAGACGCTGGCCTGCATCAGCATCAAGCGCTACCTGGCCGTAGTGCACCCGTTCACATACAAACGTCTCCCGAAGAGGATGTACAGTGCCTGGGTGATGATGTCCTTGTGGGTGGTGTTTGCTGCTGGTGTCATCCCTCAGCTCGTCATCCAGCAGAGCTATCAGCTGCCGGAGCTGGGCAGCATCACCTGCCATGATGTGCTACCTCTGAACTACGAATCACATATTTTCTTGCTCTATTACCATCTGCTTCTGACCATCTTTGGCCTTCTGGTGCCGCTGGGAGTCACGATTGTGTGTTACACCCGAATTGTCGGTGAGCTCAAGAAATCACAACTCAACTGGACGATGTACATCAAGGCCAGTTCACTGGTGTTTGTCATCTTCCTTGTGTGTTTTTCCCCTGCTGGAGTCCTGCACTTCCTCCATTATGTCCAACTATCCGTGGATGGAACAGATAGTTTATATATGTACTTTAATATGGCGGTGTGTTTGTGCTGCCTTCATGCGTGTCTGGACCCCTTTCTTTTTGTCATCATGTCCAAGTCTGCAGGTTCCAGATTTTGCAGGCCCTTTAAAGGCAAGACTGAAAGTATATCCATCTGAGAGATGTACATGTTACTAAAACCTGGTTTCAGTTTTGTTACTGATGCAAAAGAAAATGTTTTCTCTGCTTGGAATGCCTACAATACATGTATTATTTACAGTAATATGAAGTGTTTTTGCAAAACAAGGTATAATTTTTTGTATCTAAATATGTCTGTTTGAAACATACTTTCTTTTTATCTCACATAACGCATTTTAAAGGTTTTTTTTTTTGCATTTTCATTCTGCAGAACATGGAGAAAAAATGTTAAAGTCTTTCATGTATATTTGAAATTGTCATATTGTTAAACTGCAGCTAAAGTGACAACTTGACACATGCTTACTTAAGAAAGTAAGCTTGTTACTAGGTGTAATCCTATGGAGTCCTGATTTAAATAGAGCTGTCTACGCGATTGTGAATTTATTGTTTACTTGAATGTTTTCTATTGTCTTAGATATGATGAATTCATTGCCCTACAGCTGCAGCTTCAGTATTTTAGTATCTTTTTTTTTCTTTTCACTCAACACTTTTTGATCTCTCTCAATGAGCTGGTATTTCCTCCCATTTCTTGAACAACATGTAGAGTTACACAGTACCAGGCTTCTACAGCACTGCAAAAAACACAATACTGTTTCCTGAAATTATACATGTCTTATCTGTCTGGAAACAGATAGTGACACAGTATATAAGTTTATAGTTACTGTAAATTCTCACTAAAATATCTGATGACAACACAGGAAATCATTTGAGAACTCACAAGTTAGTTTCTTTAATGGCCAGTTTTGATGATATTCTGATGTAAAGGGTTTTTAAAAAATGCGTGTGTGAGAACCATACAGGCACATTTTTACTCAGTGTGGCTTTAATTTGTGGCTTTGTTGCTCTAAAGGATTAACATGAAATTTCGTCCACAGACGATGAATCTCATTGACTTTGGTGATACTCCTCTTTTCTACCACCAGTGTCGTGTTCACATTTGAGGTTTTAAGTGAAATATGCAGTGCATCTCCAAGACGTTTGTCTCAAACATTCACGGCCACTGTCAGAGTGAACTACTTTCACAATTACCTCACTTTCCATCCAGCACTCTGGTGGCAGAAACAGGAAAGGAAAAGCACAGCATAGCCCTTTAAGGCCTTGACAGGATATAAAGTGTGATGGGTAAGTGTTAAAATAAACACCCCTGTGAGCTGGAGTAACTATTGTGTTGCTTAGCATCAGTGCCCATGAAGAGGAGTTAAGTAAGGCTGGAGGTATCGAAAGAGGACATAACTGAATTCAGCTTCTGGGCCAAGTATACAAATAGATTTAAAACTGGAAGTTGCAAGTGTTCACACAAATCGTAAATTTAGGTAAATACACCGTGGACAAGACCTTTCAGAACAAGTTGGAACAAGAACAAGTTGTGGAGTTGAAGCCAAGGGTGCATGCTACCAGCTAGTTAACAGCTAATTTTAACCACTGACCTCAAAGATTTGACCAGATTTGGCTTAGATTACCTTAGAAATCCATTGTAAGGGGTTTTGGGTGTGACACAAGGAGCTAGTTTAAGAAAAAAAATGTTTAACTGTAACCACTTACTTAAGTGTAATGATACATCCCCCAGCCACAGTATGTGTTACTCTGCAACACTGTCAATGAATTCAATGTACACAACATAACTTAAACCTCAAGAAAACAGAGCAAGTGCTGATGTCAGATACACTGATATCTCTCACCTACTGGGTTCTTCTGTTGTGTTGAAACATCTTCTCAGCTTCCTGTGAGAATTTGACACTCTACTATGTAGTTGCTAATGAAATGCCCTTTACCATCTTTATTCAGGTCATACACTTAATGTGAACATAGACAATTACAGTATGTGTCAGTCGTCAGACTTGTATTTGAATATTATGTAATTTGTTGTACCGGAGCACAGTGCAACAGCATTACAGTATTTAGTTTCTGAATTACAGAGACAAAATATAACTTTTGAATGTAGACATATCACAGTCTTCCTCTTACAGAGTTTGGTGCCTACGCTAATTACCACCAGCAAACTGCAGTTTTATGCCAAACAATCAACAGGAAGTGGTATTAAAGTAAATAAGCATCATCATTAACAGTCTCTGGATAAATTATTAGATCTGACACACATACTGTAATAGTGCCACCTGCTGGTGGAAGTAGTACAACCACATCTGCACATGACACACCAACGCTCTGCAGTTGTTCAAATGAAACTCTTTATTCAGCATGTAGACACCAGAGGAATCCACCTTTACACTGCGTTCACTTGAGCCTTTTCTTATTAAAATAAATCATATCGAGGACAGGTAATTATTTTTACACGTCACTTTTTTGTTTGAGAGCAGAGGTTTTCAAATCCGAAAGTCACAATGTTGGCATATCCGGTGGCTTTACATTTAATCTGAGTGGAAACAAAAGCAGATTTGACAACCCCTGCTGGATAACGTCTTGTAATACAGATCATCTCACCACTAGCATGCCCTTTCACAACAACCAAGAAGTCAACTCAGTATAATGAACGCCTGTCCACAACAGATCTGACAACACATGAGAATGATACATTCACTTTTGACCCGGGAATCACGTCTGTTTCCTCATGCAGAGGAACAGCAAAGACACTAAAATAGAAAAAAAAAAAAAACACACTCACACGCATACACACAACAGAGAGACGTCAGTAACAAACATGCAGGATTTCAATTAGAAACAGTGAGTTTGATCAGCGCAGGTGGTGATGGTTGGAGAGGGGAGACGATGCAGACAAGCAGACAGGTAAAACATCAAACGTACTCATCAACCAGCTGAAACAGTCGCACGTAACGTTAAGAGAGCTGCATACATTTTCTTTCCAGCATATGAAATGTGATATGAGCAACAGAACACGTGTTGGCAGTAAACATCATCATGAGACTGATTTGAAAATAAAAGAATGAAACAGTGCCAGTCATTTTTTTTTATGACTGAACATATGTTTTTTTTCTTTAATAAACTACCAAATTAATTTTAACATCAACAAGCACCAAGAGCGTAGCAGGAAGAGTTTCATTCAGAAGAGATTTTAAAGGGTCTGTTCACACAAATCGCAGAGAAAATAGACCTTCATTTAGAAGAATAGTGCATGTTTCAGTTTTACTTATCTGTTTCCTTCCTCTGCTTTAGAACAATAGAGATGAACAGCACTTTGTTTGTGTAACTTGAAAATGCAGCAGAAGCCTAAATGCACATGACATTTACTGCATGTCTGTCTCCGCATGAAGTTTCTTTTATTTTTCCAGTTTCCGTCCATTTGTTTTGTGATTTGATTTGATATGATTTGAATCATCTTTCTACTAAGGAAACAGTCCCTATGGCTCTAGACAGTATGGATCCACAGCAGCTAGGACACAGGACAATGACATGACTGAACATTCCTTTATATTCAAGATAAATTATGTTTTCACCTATTGTTTGGCACCACAGTTTGCTGTCATAAATCTGCTGAGCCTTATGACAGACAACATTATTATCTAGCTCTTCTCTTTTAAAATGACTGTCAATACATTATTGATGTGCATAAATACTGTATTCATTTAAATATGTTCTGGTTGCTTTTCACAATGTAAGTGAATGTTTTCATGCAGGATGTAACTCCCATATAAGAAATAAGTACCAGGTCACTTCAAAGTCCTTACGAACCTTTAGCATCGTAGATCAGATTAAGTCAGTATCTTAAGTCTGTAACTGTATTTGAGGCAAATTTTAATTTTACCTGATGCGTCACAGGAATACACAGCTCAAAGGAACTAAAAAGAGTGGAATTGTCCTAAGTGCACTAATTATTAAAGATACAGACCTTATTCTGTTTAGTGGGGCTGCTTCATATGCACGTTGGGTAGAATTTGAAGTGCCTTTTTGCAACTAAAGCATATTTAAATGTACACTTCCCAAACTATTCCTGTGTTTTTTCATGCTGGGGAGTGAACAGACCCCTTAAGTCCGGCTTTTAATTTCAATTTATGATTTTCTGGCCTTTCTTGATATTAAAAAAAAGACAAAAAAAAACGAAACAAAACAAATGCAACAGGAAATGTTGGCTGTCTACATTTGAGAGGCTCATCTTAACACACGTAGACAGACAGACACACACACACACACATACAGTGCACACTGCAGCAGGAAGAGATGAGAGCAGGGCAGAGCAGAGCAGCAAAGCTTCCAGCAAGGTTTGGAAAGAGAGACAGGCTCAATGTATAGTAGAGAGAGATAGAGAGGCACGACATTTGAGAAAGGCCTTTGAGTTTTGGAGGGTGCAACAACAAGGCAGGAGAAGACAAACAGAGCAAGACGACACTATGAGGAAACCAAGATGGTGAAACAGATAGAAAACAACAAGGACAGTAGCAGAGTTTTAGAACAGCAGAGGTTTCCTACAGTATAAATTTTTCTTTACAGATCAGATTGCAATGGAGAGCAAAGCCCTTCATGGTGAACTCTGCGTCACGAGACAAACACAACACAGACACGAAAGAGGGAGAGAGGAAGCATTCAGACAAAAGGTTTCCAATCTCAAAAGTCTCTGACTGTAAAAAGCAGAAAATGTAAACTTCTGTTTAGTTTAGAAATGTAGCTGCTGAAGTTGCTTGTTTTGACTAAACTACAATTTTGTTGATTTTTTTTATGGCCTTGTCATTAATGCAAACTGCAGCAAAAAGCTTGAACCTCATCAGCCATTAGTGAAGCCTTCAGCTATTGGCCTAAAATAGAAAAGCTTGGCAATGAATAAATAAATAACATACAGTATATAAATAGCAAAATAAATAGATATTAAAATAAATAAACATATGATACACACAAAATACACAGCAGTTACAAAATCATTTGTAAATAAAGGAGTAGTTTGACATGTTGTTTCTTTCTTGCTGAGAGCTACATGTGACAAATCTGTCATTACCAAATATAAAGCTAATGCCACTAGCTGTTAGCTTAGCTTAGCATAAAGAGTGGAAACAGGGGGAAACAGCTAGCCTGCTCTGTGTTTAATAAATGAAGTGTTTAATGAAGTAAAAGTGCCACACTTTAGCATCAAAATATACTTGAAGAATGTGAAGCAAAAGTGTTGTGTATTTAATTGTGCATAATTCTAATTATTATTGATTTATTTGCACTATTGTAGAATCATTAATTCGTGCATCACGTTTTTGCAGCCAATAAATGTGAGGCTAGTTTTTTTATATACTGCTGGGGATCCTGTGAGTCAGCAACCAGAAACACTGCAATTTTATCTTCACCTAATAACACATGAATTATTTATTAAGTACTTTGGTTTTATTATTTTGAATCAGCTACACAACTAGTAACTAATCTTTAATAAAATAAATGTAGTGGAATCAACAAATTGCAGTGGACTAGAAGTATCAAGTAACAGAAAAGGGTAATGTGAGTAAAGTACCAGTTTGCACAAACTGCATTTAAGTGAATTAATTACTAAATTACTTTCCACAACTGCTTATATTTACTGCAGATAGCAAATATATTCTCAAAATGTCAAACTATTCCTTTAATATGAGCAAGAATGAACAGGATTTATGGACAACTGTAAGAAGTCCAAGTCTTTTGCAGCTATGACACATGCATTGTTGGGTTGCATGTGTGGAACAGCCCATGATGAGCTGCTGATATACAGCGTTTTATCGCCGCTAATAATTCTACTTTGTTTCCTAAAAGCAGCTTTTTCTTTTCTTCTTTGAGTCCTGCCAGAATGCCAGCAGATAGATTTATAACCTTTAACACCTCTATATCTGCAGCACTGTTCAGTAAAACTGCATTTTATTTTTCTAATTTACCAGGTATTTTACTTAGAACTCACGGAATAACATTCACTCATGCCATATTTCAGTTTGTGGACACAGCAAACAACATTTAACAAATAATATATACAATACAACAATGATAGCAATGCCTATGTGAGTTATGTTAAAAGAAAACAGATTTTTACTACATAAATGAATCATTATTCAGTGAACTGAGTAAATACCTGGTAAACGACATATTGTTTTGTGTTGAGTTTTACATCAAGACATTGACGCGTGTGTCTGGCAGTCGGAGCCCCACCAGACCGCCGCAGACCAACACAGAAGATGCCAGCAGGATGGGGATAGCTTTGGTGATTCCAACCAGAGAGCCAAAGATCAGGTTGCCCAGCACTGCTGCCAGCTTACACATGGCGTTGCAGAAGCCGAAGCCTGTGCCCCTGAAAACAAGACGAGACGCACGTTAGGTTTTAGATGACTTTAACTTTCACTACATCATCATCTGAAAACTAATGGTGACATACAATATATTGTTATTTTTAATATCTGCCTGCTCTACCAGATATTTTAATTATGAGTCCAAATTCAAATCCACTAAATGTATCTAGCTGGAGCAGAAAAGACATAAAAGCATTTTCTGGCTTAGTAATCTCTCTCATTTAGAACTGCTTACTGAATAACCATAGGTGAGAAACCGGGCATATGTAGTTGATTCAAAAAGGTTGGATTTGTTGTTTGTAACTGAGCTCATGAAATGTAGTCTTTAACAATGGTTTTGAGAAAAAAAACATTTATTTTGAACAAACATGCTTGTAGTACCAATAATTAATACTGTAGCCGAGTAACAACTTTATTCTGATGTGTTAAGTAAGGTGATTACAGGCCTAAAATCTTCCTCCTTAGTCAACTCAGTGTATGAAAATACCCCAGTGAAAGCTGCATTCTTTCTTAAACTGGATGTGAATATGATGAAAACATTACACACACATTAGTTTCACTTGCAATAAAGTTCAGATGTGCACTGTGACAGTCTCTAAAAGTGCAGTATGTGCTGCCCTTACCTCCTGTCTGTTGGATACAGCTCAGTGGTGACTACATCCAGGGAGTTCCAGGCTGAGATGCTGAGGCCGTTGTAGAGACAGAGCATAAAGATCATCATTGACTCACTGGTGCCGAACCAAAGGAAGAAGCAGCTGATGCCAGACAGCACCATGGAGCCTCCTGCAGGACAGAACATGACACTTCTTTCACTTTTCAGACACAAAATAGCCTCATTTACGTCACTAGAGGCCACAGCAGACACAAAGGCCAGGAACACAAAAGATCGAGACATTTTGCAGAAGTAAGAACTGCTATTCATAGCCTGAACAAAAAGTCAGAGCAGGTCCCCAAAGCCCAGAGAAAATGCTACACCATACCCAACATGCTAAGACGTCCTATTTTGTCCATTAGGAGAGCAGAGACGATGTTCCCAGGCAACACAGCCAGTGTTCCCAGGAAGTTGACGAAATACACCCAGTATGCGCTGTAATCATCGTCATAGGTCATCTGGCAGCCTGTTTTGTTGTGGTGGAAGGAACTGTTGATCACCTTTGAATCTGTGAGCTTGGCATCATCAATATCTGCAAATGAGAGAACAGTTTTCACTCTGTATTTAAACAAGTTTTATCTGCCCGGCACTTTGTTCAGCAAGACTTGAAATGACAGTCTGTTGTCGTCTAGCAACTGTTTAAGAGCTTATTAAAGATCCGGATGTGTGTTTTGTTTTTATTTTGGTGATGCTCAGTTTGGTTTTAGTCTTTGGCATGCAGGGCAACCAGACAAAGTGGCCTCAGACTCCCAGGTTTCCTGCATGTGAATGATCTTGGTAATTAAATGAATTCAACAAGTAGAATATCAACTAAAGTACACATGGGTTTTTGTACACATCCTGAATGATTTCCATCATATTGCTATGGATTTCAGCAAGTCTCTCTTTCTTGTATTTGACTTCATAATATACTCATATGGTGAATATTCTTAAGTGAAGCCGTATGGAGTAATTTAATAAAGCTGTCCATCATGGTTTGTCTTTTGTTTTGGGTTTCCTTGTTTCTTTTTTTTGGTCTGTCTTTCCCTGCACTCACTCACCTGGCCATACTTATTCTCTGCCCTGCTCCCAGCCCTGACACACACACACACACACACACACACACACACACACACACACACACACACACACACACACACACACACACTCATCCAATTATCTACAGC
>OMLM01008684.1:0-14540 GCA_900302695.1 Helostoma temminkii
TTAGCAAAGTAAATACTCTAACAGTACAAGTAGCAGAGTACAAGTACTCTACAAGGACGCTGATTTCTCTGGGCTTCAATCCAACTGAGTTACTGATAAAATATAATTTTAACCCTATAAGGCCAATGGTATCATATTTGATACACAAACATCTTTTGATTAAATAATTATCATAGACTTCTGATGTATCAAATGTAATACATCAAAAATCTTACATTTAGAAATAATTTCTTAAATTTTTTCTTTATGTTTTTCAACAAAGTGTGCAATACACACTCCAGTTAAAAAAATAAGATGTTGTGGCTATTATTTGTTGGACTGGGCTTAAAAGGGTTAAACCTTTGGCAAGGCACCTGTGTTTTCTGTAATGAAAGTGTTTGACTTGATTATTTCTCATAAAGTAAAAAACTGTTAAAATGCATTTATATGATGAACAACAGTGTCAACTGTATCACCAGGACTGTAATTGAAAGGGAAACAAGTGAAGTGAGCATTGTTGCCTTTAGCAAGAAGGGCCAGTCATTAAGCTATTGGTGCTCTGTGTCGTTATCATGTCCCTGTCACTCTTATATTTTCTGTTTTTCTTCTTGGAGTTTTGGTTCGTATCCAAGTTGCAGTAGACAAAATGAGACACTGCCAGTTATACACATTAATGTAAAGTTAATGTGTATGTTTATGTTTGTTCTCTGATGTGCTAGCTGTCCTTTGTTCAAAATAAATAAGTGGCCATACATTACGCATGTTTGAGAGTAAATTCATTTGGGAAAAAATGCTCATCTGAGTAGAAAGAGTTTGGATTATTAACGATTTGTGTTTGTATTTCCCTTTAGGTGGAACCTTCTCCTGCTCCTGTCAGTATGCTCAGCAGTACTCTGTGGAGAAGAAGACTACCTAGCTCAAGGTAAACAGCAGAATCCTAATGCACAACTTAACATCAGCAAATAAAGGTTATTACAAATATCCTTTACCAAAATTTGGTAAAGGATATTTACTATATCGTTGTCTTTGTGTTTAGTGAACTACTCAAGTGTTTCCCCTACCATTATATTATTAATTATTATCATTACATATTACCTTCCTGTAGAACAGGTCTATACCTTGTTCTTTTGTTAAACAAACGAAATAGCCTTATGTTATTTATCTTATTTACCAACAGCATCTAGAATATACATTCTAGATGAAGTACAAATTATGTAAACTCATAAACTCAGAATAAATTTGTTTTTACTGTTAGTTTTTTGTAATGGATGGAGCAGATATAGGGACAGCAGCTGCAAACAGCCTTTTAAAAAAAATTTAAAATCAAAAATTTCCAATGTATGAGCCAGTTCTTGCTGCCCAGGCCATCATATGCATAAAGAAGCAATTTAACTAGCCTCTAGGGTCTCATCTCTGCTCCATCAGAGAATGCAGTAACTGTGTCAGATGCCAGTAAATTGGCATCTGAAACATCTACACCAGTACACCACTCAGACAGAGAGAATGAGGAAATAAAATACATAAAATAAAAGCTTAAAGCAAAAATAAAGACTTGCTTTAACAACTTGTGCTTCAGCCAGTTAGATGCTGGGGATATTGTGATATCCATCTTATGATTTTTAATAAAGCAACAAGGATAAAAGGAGCTGGAGGTTAAAAGGAAAAACATAGCAGCTCACCTCAGATTTCTCTGTTCATTTTTTTCAATAGCTGGTACAACTAGTCAGGAGTTAGTAGTTTTGTAATTATTGTGCAGTTTAAGTGTCAAAAATGATACACAGAGTATGTACATTTAGTTTAAAGTTGACCTTGTGGTTAATTCTTGCATGTTTTTAACATCTTCACGTGTGCATTGTTTACTGTCCATTATACACAGGAAGTCAGCCTATTCACTCTTGCCATGTCTTCTGTCCGCATATCCATTACAAGCAGGATCAGTCAATCATACTGAGGGGAAGAGGAATGCACACAGTGCTAGAGAAGCTTGTCTTCACATATAAGACAGGTTAATTGGAATTTGGGCTGACATTACTTCAGGCAAAGAATGTCAAGGACATTGCAGTGTGTGCTTGGATCAGCTACAGATAAACAGTCCCCATACCTTGGCTACAGAACTAAAAACCCTGCAAAACCACATTCTAGATGATGTATGTGTTACTTCTGCTAATCACACACTCTCTAGGTCTATCTTGCCCTCGTCTTAGAGGATTACATAATGTAAATAATATTATTATACACCACTTTTCCTCAAAGTGGGTCTAAAATTACCAACTTATTAATTTAGCTAACAGTTTAAATGTCAATAAATGTTGTATACAATAATGCAATTTTTATTTCTTATGGAACAACTGGAATTCACTTCCCAGTGCTGATATGTGACACATTTAACTCCAGTGTATAGGTCTTTATTCAAAGCCAAAACTGCACAGTCTTCTGTGTTCAATCAAGTTAAATGACTGGTCAGCCATGCATTTTCCTGGCTGTACGTCATTTAACATAAAGTCTTTGAAGAATTACCTGTGGGCATTGGAAAAGAATGACAGGACTGTTTTAAGGAAAGCTGCTCACATAAATCTTTGCTGGCATGGTGGACTGATTCAAAAAGGCTTTGTGGACTGGCTTCCTGTATTCTAGGTTGTGATTTCCTTCTCTAGTCCCTGCTACTCATCTGGAACACAGATGTCTCTCTGGTATTACAATTAAAACAGGGATGGGTCATCAGCATTAAGAGTATAATGGCTGACCATTTAAGTTGAACAAAGACTAGATAAAAAACAGATTGTGTGATGTGATTTTTTTAAACTTATTTTTTAAATTATTCAGTACAAAACTTCTACACTCTTTCCATTTGTAGCAAAATGTTAGGTGTATTCAGTGTTTATTTACTGATAATGATTCTATTAAGTAGGGGTTTTCCATATCATGTCGTCCACAATAATACAATTTTTACTCAATGGAAAAGTGTAATTTGGTGATATCAATGACACATTCCCATTCCATAGTGAACACAGCAGTGACACAAGCTAAAGATCCAGCAGTGTGGCAACCACAGCAGTGTGTCAGCCTCAGATGATGATTTAGTAACTGAAAAAAGTAGCCTCAGTAGTGTGGTTTTAGTTTTCACCAGGTACCTTTCTCCCTGAGAGCGGATCTAACTTACATAACTGTAGGTTAGTTGGTGGCTTAATGAGGGAAATCATTATGGAATGATGCCGTTTTTTTAAATCAAACTCTGCCTATAGTGAGAGTGAGAGCAGTGTGTCAGCCTTAGACAATGATTTAGACGACTCCCCCATATTACAACATGTTAGAACAAGTCATGTACACTTATTTGTATGTTTCCATTTATCATGGAACCAGAGAAAAACGTGTCTGTTGAGAATCTCTTTAGTGGCATGTGTGAACAGCTTGATCCAATAGTACACTGCTCCATCGTTTCCCACTCTCATTGAATCTTCCAGTTCAGTGTAGTTTGTTACAGTGTAGTATTAAGCTAGCAACCAACAGTTAGTCAGTCGCTAGCTTACAGTGATACATAGAGGTAAACATCCCAGTGCTGTTATACTATATATCAGCACTCATTGAATGCCTCTTGAGACAATACTGTTGGCCTCAGTAGTTGCATTGTCGTCAAGTGACCTCATTCGCACAGTGGTTGCAGGCCCCCAGACAAAACACCAGCACCCTAATAATGAACAATGGAGATTTCAACCGTGCTGCTATCTCTGGAACCCTAACAAACTCCAACAGTATGTGAACCGTGCAACACAAGAAAAAAAGACTTTTAATCTGCTGTATGGCAACTTAAAAGGTGCATACACCTACTCAGCCCTCCCCCCACTTGGTGGATCAGACCATACCCTCATACATTTGACACTAGCATACAAGCCAATAGTAAGACAGCAGATAGTTATTAAAAGATTTGGCCAAAAAAGGCTGAGGAAGCCCTGCAGGACTGTTTTACTGTTACTAACTTTTATTAGAGGAGTACGATGAGGACATTGAAGGCATTGCTCACTGCGTCTCAGACTACATCCACTTCTGTGAGGACAGTGTTGTATGGTCTAAAAAGTCAGTTGTTTTCCCTATAATAAGCCATGGACAAACAAGGACATTAAGAGTCTTCTCAAAAGGAAAAACAGGGCATTCATGGCAGAGACAGATAGGCGCTTCCGTGCAGAAGGAACTAACGAGAACGAACTAACAAGGAAGCTGAGGGAGGCAAAACAGGTGTACAGAGACAGAGTTGAGCATAAGATGAGGCAGAATAACATCAGAGAGGTGTGCAATGGGATGCAGACAATAATGCAATAACATTGAGGAGTATAGACACTTGATAGAGAGCTTTGTTGAGTGGAGTAGCTGCAACTCCAAGCTCAACAGTAAAACCAAAGAACTTTTGGTGGACTTTAGAAAGAACAGGAAAATCCCAGTCCCACTCACCATCCTGGAAGAGGATGTAGAGATAGTGGACTCACACATACACACTCATTCATATATCTTTGAGTCCACATTAACAACAAACTAAACTGGTCTATGAACACAGATAACCTATTCAAGAAGGGACAGAGCAGAATGTTCTTCCTCAGGCGCTCGCTAGTGAGTGATTTAGATTTCTGACACAAAGGATGGAGAGCACTTTATGGATTTGCCATAGCAGGATGTTTCTTATTATGCGCGAATGACGTTTTTTTTTAAAAATTTTAGCCATTGCTAACAGCTGCATTTACTTAAAATGCCTAAACTGCTTGTTGACTGATGGGTGATTGCAAATCACCTTTAGTTTAATGAGTATTAATGTGTATTTAATGAGTAACTAACTTTTGTAGCCCGTCTGTTCCCCCATCATTAGTGTTTTCCTGCTTTTGAAGTGTTTTCCCGTCACACGTACTGTAGCCAAATGTAAGTAGCAGGTTGGAGTTGTATTCAGTATTAAGGACCAAAGAAATTGATTAGGACACGCTTATTCTGTGAGACTAACCATCGATCAATATGAAAAAATATTGTAATAATATTTTTGACCGCCTTGCCAAGTTTTTATTGTTATGCCGATGATACTGAATTGAACCTTTCAGTAAGGACTGCCTCTTCTGGTTTGGCAATGTCAAGAAGCAGATATCAAAATTTTTTCTTCTGCTCAATGCCTGTAAATCAACAGATATTTGTTATTGGCATATTACAAGACAAATTCTGCCATCTGCTGGTTTTCAGTTGCAACCTTTTGAGCAGAAAAAAATGGTCATGTCAGTCATGTTAAACCATCATCTCGGAAGAACTTATTTGCCTTATTTGACTATTCTATATGCTTTAATTTCTTCACACCATGATTAGTGATTTTACTTATACCTTGTTAATCAATTGATTGACTCCAGATTGTAGAGGACTCAAGCTTTCAACTAGAATTAAGGTGAATGACACATCACTTCTGTTTTTCTATTGTGAAATGATGACAAAACCATAGCACCATTAGGGCAAATGTATGTATTTTGACATTGCCAAATGAATTATTTACCTGTTCCAAAATGCTGGCTGAAAACTAAAAGGAACAAAGGGAAGGAAACAAAGCATTTGCAGTCAGGACCCCAAGGCTCTGCAACAACCTGCCTGAGAAAATCAGGCTGACCGAGTCAGTGACATTTTTTTAAAATATATTCTCAAAGCATATTAAAAAAATTCTAACCTGGTATTTATTTGAATTTTAAATTTGTATATTGTATACCTTTGTCTTTTGTCTCATAACACAGGATTAGGTTCTTTTTATTGTATGAATCAGATTTTGTGTATTTTATTTTGTTGCCCTGTTATGCTATGTTGTAACTTTTTTTTTCTTTTAAATTTGCTGTTTAAACAAAGCATCCCTGCCTGCTTTGTGAACCTGTGTGAGCCTGTTTATCTTACCAGTGTCTCTTCTGTTTTACAGGAGTGGATATCCTTTCTCGACTGGGGCTTACAGCTCAAAGCAGTACAGACGAGAGGACAAGCTCATCTTTGACTTCTTATACCACTGTTCCTTCGCCTTTGAATCTTCCTGTTTCTGGATATGGTGTATTACTCGACTCAGACTCTCTTTATGAAGCTCCAGCAGGCAGTCTGTTCCCACCAGAGTTTGGCGAGGAGTTTTCTGTTGTGGTTAGCCTAAGCTCCTGGCGAGCAAATAATGCTTTTCTTTTTAGTGTCAGAGATGGCAGGGACAGGTTGCATTTTGGCATTCAGCTCCTGCCACGCAGAGTGGTGGTGTACACTTCTGAGAAAGCCTCTATCTACTTTACTTACAACTGGCAAGATGGGCTCCAGCACCAATTTGCCATTGGTGTTCGTGCACGCTCAGTGTCCTTTTATGCTAACTGTGGGGCAGTGCTGCAGCGGGAACAGATCCTGGGGAGGCCTCAGTTATTAGGAGATTCTAGGGGTCATTTTACTCTGGGAAGGATGAACTCCAAAGCAGCACCTTTCAGTGGTCGAGTCTGCCAACTAGATATCTATCCCTCTGCCCAAGCTGCTGCGCACTACTGCAGCTACCTTAAAAAACAGTGCCGGCTGGCCGACACTTATCGGTTGCCATTGCCACGTTCTGGTTTGGATATTAAGGCACATGACCCTCTTTCTAATCCCTTGACGAAGTCTTCTGTTGGAGTAGCAGCTACGTATCATATCCCCATAAAAACAACAGCAGATGTCAAAATGGTCACACAGAATTTTATTTTGAACACAACAGTAAAACTTCATCAGAGTGACCAGAGCCACTCCACTACACCCTTGCTTCAACCTGACAGCCCCAACTCGAGTAGGCTGGATCTCGCTTATAGCACAACTGTGACCACTATCAAACCAAACATGTTGGCAAAAGAGAGTGAATTCCAGGGTGACAGTGATCTCTCTGAAAACAGCACAGAGGAAGAGGGCAGCTCTGTGAGCCTGCAGACTCCACATGCCAGCCCAGGCCTGACTTTCCCAGCCAGGCAAAGTCGAGAGAAAGAAGGACTCAGGAACAACTCCATCATCAGCTCAAGGGACTCTCGCTTTCGGCCTCAGCAGGAGATATATCCGAGAACCAATGGCACCACTTTGTACCGGGAGAATCAGGTGGACACTGCAGAACAGCATGATCTGGATGGCAGCTACGATGATGTAGACATGGGGGGATATGATTATGGATACGAAGAGGCAGATGTCTTCTATGATTATGAAGATGGTTTTCGTGGTCCCAAAGGGGAGTCAGGTCCTCCGGTAAGTGATTTTATTTATGTTTGACAAGCACACATGAGTGTTGGGGCAATGCTGCACATGATCAATGAAAATATAACAACTAATTTATGGTGCTTACATTTTTAATGGTATCTATAGAGCGTAGTATAGCATGTGTTACATGGGCCCAGAATATATGAAGAAAAGTTTTGTCAGGGTGGTGTAGTGATTTAGAGGCCATGACATGTTAAAGCACAGTTCTTTTTTCATGCATCCACAAGTTGTTAAAATAACATGTCATTCCATTGCTGAAATCCTGCCAGCCACTTGTGTTCTCTTGAGAGAGGATTACTCATCTGAAGGTAAGAGGTATAACCTAGGTGTAACAAATTAGCTATACATCCAGCCTTATCATGGAGGCAGGCTGTTAGCTTTGCTTTTTAGCATGATTTTATGGCTCAGGTTTTGAGGAATTGTTTCTATGTGTGACATGTGTTGGGTTTTTAAATTAGATCTGTTCAAACGTAGGGGTATATGTAATGATGTAAGATGTCTGGACTCATCTTCCAGTTTCCAAAGCATTACCTCAGCCTTTTAGTGCCTGAAGGGCATTGGGTGAGACACAGCTCACAGAGCACAGAGTGCTGAACAGAAGCAGAATACACTATATTACAGTATGATGATGCGGTTTTTGTCATTGGTTTTTTTCCCAGTGTATTGAAGTTAGTCTAAACATTGATAAATTACCCAAAGTATTTGTTCTTATGATTTTTCTTTAGTAGTTGGTGTGTCTTGGCTGCAATTTTGTATGTGCTAAATCAGGCCATATGTTTTGTCAATTTGAAAGACAAAATTGTAAATGAAAAGCAAAAATTTGCAACTGAAAGTCGCTGTACTGGTCTTAAAACCTTACAGATAACACAATGAAATTCTGAATAAGTGTATGAAGGTTTTAACAGTAAGTTTGATTAATTTTTTGGAAATAAACTAGGGATGTCTCAATAGCAATACCAGTACCAGGTCCGATACCGCCCTCATGTACTCATATACCCGTACTCATAAAACGTCTCCAATACCGATCTAAGGCAAGCCACGTCACAAAGCAGATGAGATGAACAGGAAGTAAAGACATGCAACTGATCTGTTTAATTTTCAAAATAAAAAAGTAACCTATGCATAAAATTCCATATTACGTTTATAGCTGGTTGCACCCAGTGCCAGTTTCTTCTCCTAGCACATCTCTGCTGTGCTACAATCTGCAGTTTTTCTTATGCTAGACAATGTATTTCTAACATACAAACAAATGAGGACTAATTAACAACAATTTAACAACAAAAATGACAAATATATCAGTTTCTTTTTGTTTAGTGCTAATTTAAGAACATAACCCCCTTTCTCATAGTAAAAAGCACAAATTCCAACAGACAATACCAAAATCTATTAGTTGGCAAAAAGCCAAAAACACAACACTCAGTGGAGAGTGCCACTTTGCAGAAGACGGACCAAACACTCCTCAAAGCCACGCCCGGTGGAAAACTATATACTTTAAGAGAAACGTTAGTGTAACACACAGTACAACAAGTTTGCTCTTTTTTTTAAGCACAGATCATATTTTTTCAGTTTCAGACTCTTGGCCCTCTTCTGGCACTGGATTAAAAGGCCTGGACCTTGTTGCCTTTAGGAAATGTAGCTGAATGCCTCAACATTTCCTACACGACATATTTAAGTGCTTGGAATGGACAAAATTAACACTAGGGAGAATGTTACATTTTTTCATGCTGTTATAGACTTACATGACATCAATCAACAGCTCAAGACCAATCAGTATCAGTATTGTCACATTTTCCATTTCTCCACACATCTGTGAACACAGCATTAGTTGTGTAATGTTACACTGCATTGAAGAGCTATGTCATCTGATGGGTATGTGTGTTAATCCCAAAATCAAGGGCTTCAAAGTAAGGAGCTAACTTTTTCTGTCTGTACTGATTTGTATACCAAAACTTTTTGTTATTTGTTATAACATGGTTAAATAGTATTCATGTTAAATAGTGTTTAAACCTATATTTAGGCCCAACAGAGGGGGAACCAGTCCAACCATTATAAATGTGCTGAGCTCCATGATAGGTGAAACCTCCGCCTTGCCCAAACCTGCCTGATTTGACATGTTAGATATTTTCCACCTTATCATTGAGTTAGGCCCAAGACACTGGGAATGCTCACCAGGGTCTTTTACCAGCACTCACATGCTCAACACTACTACACTATTTTGGTGCACATTTATCTTAACAAAGCATTCAAGTCTTCTGCTACCTCATGTTCACCATTAAACAGGTAAGCAAACAAGTTCACCAGTATGTTAACAACACATCATAGTTGGCAGTATTCTGCCTGACCCACCATACATTTCTATATTGAGTTGATTGATATTCTATGCTTCTACTAGTTCTGATACTAGTACTCTCCAATTTTAAAATCTGTATATCACAGCAGAACCACTTGTATGTAAGTTAAAATAACTGACCTGCTGAGTGAGTGCATTAGGTTCATAGCAGAAACACAATATTTTGCATCGACTAAATCAGGGCACATTGCTAGTTCCAGGGCTGGTGCTAGTACTGGTTTAAAGATGCATCGGCCCCAGAGTAGAGCCATGTCATTACAGTACACCTCTGCCTTCACATCACCACTAACGCTAAGCACAACAATCATTTCAGTGTCTCTGTACAAGTGTTGTTCCTGGGTTTGTCTAAACTCACATCCAAACATTCCTGGTCCAACGTATATGCACTGGACTCACATGGACATTACACAGCCTTTGTACTAAGGGGCTTGCAGGATGAAATCCGAATAATGTCCAGGGCAACTGACTCAGACATTTGTGTCCTCACATGCAGCCCACCCTGGAAAAGTCTGGAGAAGTTCAGGATTCCAGTGCATGTGTAAAAGCAGCTATTGATTGTGTTTTGGGCAACAGCGCAGTGGATATTTTGATTCAGCTAATGCCACACAAGACAACAAGTTCAAAAGATGATTCATTCTGCCTGACAGCTTTCCAGAAAATTGACTTCAATGCAAGGATTCTTGATTCTTGGTCTTAGTCTTGTCAGCACAGATGAAGTATTGTGGCATTGTGGGTATTATCACTTTACTGTATGAGTTCCTCAGTTTTTGTAGGCCCTGGCGAAGGCGGTGGTGTGCTCACAGTTTCCATGTGTATGTATGTGGGAGTCTAGAAGAACAAACAGCTGTTTCTTTATTCATGTGTCCCCTTGTGCCCATCTGCTGCTCTGATGGTCCTGAACACTCCATTATAACATCTTGCTAAAGCAACTATTCAGAATAATAAATAGAATCTAATGTTAATCAGTGTTGGGAATTTGTGTTACATTGTGAATTCTTCGGCCAATGCCATTACTTTTAAATTGACTCTAACATTACTCTAACATATTGAACGGTAATTATAATGTACTCAAATTTAACAATAAAATTTTTTGAAAAACATTGGTAAAATGCCCAGTTTGCTTTATGTGTTTATGTGCCATTTAGGTACATAGAAGCTTTAAAGAAAGAATCAACATCACAGGGCATTTTTCACTTTCTCCTTCTGTTTTTTCCTTATTTTTGTTATTTATGTACAATACTGAAGACATTGAAATTATGACAGAACAAATATAGAATTATGTAGTCAACAAAAGCATGTTGTGAAGTATGTTTATTATTTTATTATATCATGGATTACCCAAATGCTTTTGCATTTTCATTTGCACTCTTTCGTCAGATTCACAGTGTATTCACCTGGAATGGTTTTCAGTGCATAGATGCCCTATCAACAGTTAATTCATGATATTTCTTCCCTTGTTAATGTGCTTTAATTGTCTTGTGCAGAGGAAGGGTGGGTACATAGTCTATTAGTGCTACTACAAATACTGCACAAATCCATAGTATGAAAAAAATACACTCAATTAAATAAAGAGAAAAGACAGTCTTTCTCATGAGTCAGAAAGTCAAGACAAAAATTTATGAACATTATTCCTCTAGCTTTCTCACATCTGATTAATGTCAGGTGACCTTGAGAGACATTTAGACATACATCCATGTACAGAGACAATATTAAACCTCACCTTATGCAATGTGTGAGGTAAAAACACAAACATTAGCCTTTTATTTGTCTTCACTTTTTACTGTCAGTAGCAACTGTGGCATCCAGCGATGTAACAAAGATCAAATATTGATTGTTATATCTCATTCAGGCTTCATTCTGGCTGTTGCTCCCCAATATACAATTTAGGAAAATTAGGAAATCAGGGGCTCCAGTCCAGGGGTGGTGGTGGTGGAGGGCTCACTAGAATTCACCTGACAATGCTTTTTGTGCAGCTTGTCGGAAACAGGAAAGTTCTGAATTGTGTATGAGTACCCTCACTGGATGAAGGAATAAATTAATAATCTTTGTTTTGTGCTCAAATAAACAAATAATTTATATTCTTATGTTGTACAGAAGCATGATGAGGTGAAAACTCACTGTGAGAAGATTGTGAGAATTTTGTCATACTTCGGGAGACGTGGGAGAATTTTGGGCATGGAACAAACTGGGAGAGGGTAGTGAAAAATGGAAGTCTCCCAAAAAAATCAGGAGGGTTGGCAAGTATGGTCATAGCCACATCAGAGCATTTATTATTACACTGGATTATTTTCAGCTGTTGTACCTACTAAACTCTGTTGTTTGTCAGGGAGTGTAATATTCTACAAATAATATATATGTATCTTAACGATGTTAAGATGTAAAGAATAAAACATTAACTGCTTAAAAACTGCAAAGAAAGTCTGAAAGAACGAATGTTCTCTGGAGATTGCCTGTACTGATCAGTCTGACATGTGCAGAGCTGTGTGTGGTCGTTTTGGAGCAGACTTCTGTCATTGGTCATTTAGTCAAGGGGGAAGATGGTTTGGTTGCACAGTATGACACTGCACTCTGGCGTGAAAAATCTAGCTGTAGATTTATCATTAGGTGTCCTGCTGTCTTCAAATACTAAATCTGAATCTAAATTTAAGAAACTGAGTGAGAAACGTTTAATTCATCATTCTCAGCTCACAAGCTTGTAATACAACATATGCTTTTAGTGTTATGCGCAGGTGTAGCTATCTTTGCATCTGTCCATAACCAGCTATTTTAGTTTGTTTGACTGCACCCGCCTCAAACAAGTTTGTGTTTTTCCCCTTCGACCAGATGCAGTTATTGGCACAATCATTTTAAAGTGCTAATACTGAGAGTTAAGTTCTTAAGTACAGTGTTATTAGTTCATTAAGACATTTGGTCCTAATATTCCTTCGTACTATTGAGTGTTTAAGATGGTGTTTATTGTTAACTGCAGTCTTGCTGTCTTTACACACTTGTATACATCATGAGTATGAGAGGCAAAGCAGCTAATTAAATACAATCCCAATTCCAAAAACTTGGCATACTGTGTTAAATCTGTATATGAAAAGCAAAATAAAATATGTAAGGCCCTCCAGAGTTTCTGAATCTTTTGAGGATATTATATACTGTATATATTTAAAGTTTTTGCCAGTTTACATCAACAAGCATTATTCTGAAATTGTTGACAATTTTTGTAGATGCACGTTTTCACAGATTGGTGAACCGCTGCCCAAATTTAATTCTCTAAAATGCATATTTTTATACCCTTTTCCAGCCTTTTGTTTCCTCTGTCTGAGGTTTTTTGAGACATGTTGCTGCCATAAATTTCAACTACCATATTTTACTATAAAGTGAGGCAACAGCTGTGAGGCAACAGTGCTAACCACTACACCACCATGCTGCCCCAGTTGAAACATTTGATATGTTCTATTGTAATTAAATAGTGGGTTTATGAGATTCGCAAATCATTGCATGCTGTTTTTATGGAGAGCGTCCCAACTTTTTTGAAACTGAGTTTGTAGTTGTAGGTTGTAATGGAAAAAGAAAGGTATTTGTTGAATGTTGGATTAGAGCCAGATCCAGAATGGAACATACAAGTTCATCAACCTGGTTTGGTTCCCAGGATGGAGCCTTTTGTCTTACATCTCATACCCATTAGAAGATGGTATGCAGTTGTTTGATATGTTTTATGTGAAGTTTTGCCATGATAGAGGATTATGTTAATCCCTTAAGATTATGATTGGTGGTATGGGTCTCATCCTAATAATGTAATTTGACCCTTCGGCTCAGAGCTTTTCTAATAGAGCTAGAGGTCTTTTCTTTGAACCTTTTAGCTCATACATAAATATAGCACGTACTTATAATTGCAGAGGCCCAGACAGTAAAGTGCATGTTATTGCTTGCCATTAACATACTGTCTTTTCCTTTTCCCTTTTACTCTCTTTCTTTCTCTCTCTCTTCAACATTCCCTTCCTTCTTTCACTCTAACTGATATAGGGTCCTCCTGGTCCCCCTGGTTTGCCTGGCCCTCCAGGAAAAAGAGGTTCTCGGGTGAGTAACATGCAAGGGGATGACACACAGGCACTATGCTGTGAAATCTCTTATTCGGGTATAGCATTTTACCATTTCACTATATGTAATAGTAGGATACAGATAGAAAGAAAGTTAGAATGAGATTTTTCTATCCTCATGCAGTGGAAGACTTCTTTATGTGGTGAGATTTGTAGTTGTTTATAATATTATAACATACTTTATAGTACATCAAAACAAAGGCAACAGAATAAAGAATAAAACTGCATAGAAAAAGAACATTTAGGCTGTTGTTTTTAGGTGCTGGTCACTTTACAGGGTTCATCATAGCAGAGAAAGTATTGTGGATTAATAAGTGAGTCACTACGTAGAGGTTAACATCCCATTTATTGGCACTGAAAGCACTGAACTATGTAATTTACAGCACCAACAACATTATAACAGAAGACTTAACCACTGTTTATTCATCTTTTTTATGGCAGTCAGCAGGCACTGACCATATGTTTTTTGCAAGTATTTACGGTAAGAATTTAGCTGGATCTGTCACGACAAGGGGTGCTTACAGACATATTAGTATGATTAGACTCAGAAACACTTTGTCTAGGGAAGGTGCTTTGGAGATTCAGGCAATGTTGTTTATGTGTCAGCACTTCTGAAGCATGAAGGCTGATTGAACAAAAGTTTGCAGCTGGCTCTGATCTCTATGCTTTTGCTAAGACTGTCATGATGCAATGCTGTGATCATGCCACTGGCCCCAAAGGCATCTTTAAACAGAACATGACACATTTGACTAAATTTGTGTGGTGTGTTAGAATAAAGGTGTATAAGTACATAAGGACTCTTAGTCTTTGTTAAAGATGGACCCTACACTTAATATGCAATTAAATAATAATAATAATATATAAATAATAATAAATAAAAAGAATAT
>OMLM01008685.1:0-40234 GCA_900302695.1 Helostoma temminkii
CAAGCTCTTGGTCTGAGTTCACACCACAGTACAAAGGAAATGTAAATTGACCTTACAGGTAGACGAAGACACAGAGCAAAAACAGTATAAATGAATGGTAGCAAGACCCAAATGGTCGGAAATCTAATTAACAAGTCTATGTAATAAGTGATCCTTGTGATATGCTAAGTTTTCCCGTGGTCAGGAATGAGTTCTTCTGATTCCCCCAGGATTAGGAAACAGCTCGTCCATGTGACAGCAAAAGGTGGAGGGACAGTTTCTTTAGACAGGACGTCTAAAAAAACAAAGATAGTAGGACGTTGTTCGTTGGGGGAAGTATAGGAAGGGGACAAAGGTGTGAAAGGTCAGGGTGTTATGATGAATTTGATTAGCTATGTGGTGTTGTGAGAAATTAGAAAACCTCTCTTCATATGTAGTATAGCAAAAACTAAAATTTTCCCCCACACATTTCAGTTGAGGTGTTGTCAACCATTAATAGGTTAAGACAACTATGATTAGTAAAGAAGTACCAGAAAATACATGTGGTTAAATATGTTACATGTAGGACAGTGTAGCACCTAAAAGAAAAATTTAATCTAATAACATAGCAGTAGACAGTAGTAGAGTTTTTCATGTGTTATTGACACCCATCACTAGTGTGGGCTCTCCCTTAATGGTTTATATGAATGGCTAACACACTGTGGTGTCACCTGACCTACAGTGGGAGGATTCCAGCACAGGCTGAGGATGAACCAATTGGCTGGTTTGAACTTGAGGAGGACTGGAATGATGTGGAGATCAAGATGCAGCAGTGTCGCGCTGCAAAGGTACATACTGCATCTACTTATAACTAAAATAAAATGTATAAAACAAAAGCTTGAAAATGTGTAAATCTGCAATTATTTCTTAAAGGATGAGTTTGTTACTATTTTGTATTACTGTTCTATCATGAAAAGATCAAAATCACAAATTGATTCATTGTTGTTCAAAAACTTCTGAACAACTTTATTTGGCCACAATGTTAAAGTGGGATTACATGTTTCTTGATTTTAATTTGGTCACTGTAGTTGAGGCCTCAACTACAGCTTCATCTCCCTGTGCTAAATAAATAAATATTCACCAGATCACCTAATTTTTATTAATCCGCAGGTGAAAACAGTCCTCCAAAATTAATGAACTGACTAATTAATTTGTGTTTCCTAGAAACTAAAGTCTATCTGTGTTATTACATTTAGGGCCACATCCTCAGTAGGAACCAATTATTGGGCTTAATAGCTACTCGGTAGAAAAGTCATAAAGTGTTCAGAGGCAAACTAATATATTATCAACTCACCAGCCTTTATTCCACTTTTTGCTTGCCTTCCCAGTTCCTGATGGTGAAATTTCTCTGCACCAGACAGGACTCTGCAGAGCGCCTTGGTGTACAGTCGCTCAGCTTTAGTGGCTACCTGTGCCCTGGAACAGAGAGGCTGGGAGATCTGGATGACCTCAGTCCAGACGGAGAGGGCTTAGACCGCGATGCTGTTACTGGACTTTGTCTACTTAACAAGACACTGTTCTTCATTCAACAGCTTACACGAGACATGGTAACCACTGATTATTGCTTGAAGGTACTACAGTTAAATCACATTAAAATATCAATAACATCATTGATACAATAAACAGTACATTAGAATAAGTACTGTGAAAAGCCATCTGTGTCTATATCTGAAAATACAGGAAGCTTCTACACTACATCATAAACTGTGTCACCATGTTACATTTGTGAGAAATTAGCTTAATGGCTAATTTGTTTGTGACTTTGTCGTATATTTTTCTTGTCTTTACTGCTGTTATTTTTTGATGAGTCAGTTTGCCCTCTTGTGGCCGTCAGCAGAGAATGACGTATTTTACTTACAATTGGTGCCGTTCCGTTGTGGGTGCATGAGTGCCTCACATCTATGCTTCCAGTTTTGTTTTTGACCTTCTGTTCTTACCATCCATTTTTGTAGGACACATCTCACTTTAAACAGAAGTATCTTCTGGACTTCAGTGGTCTCAGCCTCAGTGTCTTCTGGAAGTTCTACAGTAAACTCAGGGAGATGTGAGTAATAGTTCTGTCACTAATGTTTTTGTGTCCACACACTTACTACAGTAGTAATTACCATTTGGCATGTTTAAGTGTCCGGTGACATCCACGCACTTTAGGATCTCAGCTGTAATTAAGCTTAAGTCTTTGTCTCAGTGAGGGAGAAGAGGTGTTGAAGAGCAGAGTCCTGCTGCTCCAGCTGATGCAGAACTGCTTCCCCATGCTACCCAACCCACTGGAGTCCCAGGGGCCGGAGGACAGCAGAGGAACAAATGGGGGTGCCACAGCAGTTGCTTCTCAATCCACCTCCAGCAGTGGAGAGCCTCTGAATAACTCTGTTAAGGCTGTGTGGAAACTCTACACTCACCTCTGTCACAGTAAGAAGCAGTAGAGAAGCTACTGATGTTCACAGATGTCTAAAAATTAAAGTCTATATAGCAGTAATAATTTTCATGTTCGTGTTTCAGTTGTGGATGGTCCAGAGGGGGACACATTAGTAGAAAAAGCTCTGCACAAGGAAGCAGTCAAGGCCATTCTTAATGGAGCTGCTGTTTTCTTCCCTGATAAACAAGTCAGGCGGGACAAACTCTTCCACATGATGGTAAGTTTGTTTAAAAAAACAATAACCACAAGATGATGATAATGATGATGATGATGATGATGATGATGATGACGACGACGACGATAGTAATAATCCTTTTTTGCAGAAAAATATTACAGAAGAGGATCAGCCGGAGTCAGTAAAAGTGACGTTTGAATCACTCTGCAGTTACTTCAGGTAAGTGTACTGAAGGATTATTAACACTTCTTAGACCGCAGTGAATCAGTAACAGCAGTGTTGTCTCTATGCAGTGACCAGGATCCAAGTGGCCTTCTCCTGCTCCCACCTAAAGGAGCCCCTGCTGACTTTGACATCAGCCCCATATTGTCAGTCATGGAGACGCTGCTACTAGTGGCAACAAGAGAGGTGAGCCTTGTGTCACACACAGCATCTCAATGGTTTGATCATGTTATTTACCATTAAGAACAGCCCTCTCCATCTTTTCATTTCTTCATAATGTTTTTATGGACTTTTAATATTTTGTTCCTCTTTGTTCAACTGTCTTCCATCTCTCAGTGTGAAGTTATGATGGTGGATGAGAGCAGTAGAGCCAGCAGGACAGTGTTGCTGTCCTTGTTCTGGGCACTGCAGGGTAGTCTGCTCTCTTGGTGCTACCTGCAGCTGAAAGGAGGAGCTTCAACAGCTATTACTATGGAGCTGGCCAGAGACATTCTACTGAAATGTAAGATATAGTGACAATGTCCCAATGCCGACAGAAATGACCCGTCTTACTGCTTCTTAGTTGCTGGGTTAGAGCCTTTTATTGTTGGGCAACACAGAAAAGGCAGTTAAACAGTTAAATGCTGACGTGTCAAGTGTAATAGACCAACAAAAATAATTTTAATAATAACTTTCCTTTCGATAGATGTGGATCAATTTTTGGGCAGCATAAAGACTAGTCTTGGTTCCCTGCTGGAAAGGTACACCAGTGCTGAAATTACTGAGAAACTTGGCAGTTCCATCCTCGCCACAATTTTCAGACAACTGGTAATACACTTATATCTCATGATTTCTGAATTGCCTTCCTTCATAATTATAGGACTGTTTGTGCTGAATTAAATTATTATTTGTTGTGATCCTGGCAGATGATTTTTCTCCTGGAGCTGTGCTCTTTGGACATTCCCCACAGTTTGCTGCTGAAGAGCTTCATCTCCCTGGTTGAGCTGCTGAAAAGGCTTTCTAGTGATACTGGAGACATCTTCTCTAAGGTCAGTCCACTTTGTTTGTGTGTGTTTGTGTGTGTGGAGGTAGAAATGCAAGCCGGTATTCTGTGTCTGGATGTGAGGTTTAGAAGCACTACTGTTGTCAGTGCTGGAGTAGTTTTATGCTAGCAAAGTAAAGATTTCATTACATACAAAAAAACCTGCATCAAAATAGTACTTAAGTAAAGAGACCTATAGGACTTCCTTAGATACCTGGGTCAAAAAACAAAATTGTGCATTTTACCCATGGCCAGAAATGGACAACTCCATGTAATTGTGATTTTTGGAGGGAAGAAGAGTTGTTCTAACCATCCGGACCACTTCCAACGAGTTGTCCATTTCCGGCTACCCCTTTCTTTGCTCTCAAAGTTACCTCTAAAAATAGGTCCCTTGGGCCCCCCCTTTAATAAAGCTTGGCAGGGCCCAGGTTTCCAAAGGTCTCATATAGGATCCTTTATGAATGTCTTATTAGCAAAGTGTACTTAAAGTGTGAAATATAGTTTGTGGTAACTGTTGCATTACAGATGTCAAACTCTTTTGGGGACTAAAACACAGGTCACTGACATCCCCAGAATGTGTCTGTAAATTTATGTGCTAAAAATGTGCAGATCCTTGTTTATGCCCTAGCTCGTTTCAGCTGCTTTATTTGAAGTTTATTTGAAAACTTCTGTGTACTCTTGGGTAGTTAAAACTGTAACACTAAATAGTATTTTGTAAGTAACTGCAGCTGTCAGATAAATACAGTGCAATAAGTGTAATAAATAAAAAGTGTTTGTCTAAAGTTTAGCAGACCTGAGGTTAAATTTAGCATAAAATGGGAACTCTCAGGTGGCACGGTGGTGTAGTGGGTCGGCACAGCCAGGGTCTTTCTGTGTGGAGTTTGCATGTTCTCTCCCGTGTTTGCGTGGGTTCTCTCCGGGCCCTCTGGCTTTCTCCCACATCCAAAGACATGCAGTTAGGTTAATTGGAGTCAGGAACGGTTCAGAAAATGGATGGGATATAAACACTCCTGAGTAAATGTACTTAGTTGTTTTACATTAGTGTAACCGACATTACTTGCACACCATGATTCTGTAGGTGGATCAGGAGAGCTGGCACCAGCCCCAGCAGCCAGTGGTGCTGAGGACATGGAACATGGAGTCCCCTCACAACTATGAGAACAGCCGCCACGAGACCAGCATTTTTGCCTGTCCTGGTGCTACCTCCTTTGAAGTGGAGTTTGACGAACGCTGTGAAACAGAGAAAAGGTGACTTGTGTAAAATATTCATGTTTTTTTTGTTGTTGTTGTTGTTGTTAGTTTGTTTTTAAATCAATTTTACTTAACCATCCTCATGTTCTTTATATCTACAGATATGACTACCTCGAATTTACAGATTCTAGAGGTGGGAAGGTTCGCTATGATATGAAAGTTGGAACTGAGAAGTGGCCAAAGGTAGGATATGGGTAACCTCTGAATTGCCTCCATTTGAAACATTGTTGCTTAATTACATTTACATTGAGTCATTTGGCACATGCTTTAATGCAAAGCGTCTTTCAATGAGGTTGAAGCCTTGCAGATAGCTAAGACATGAGACCAGTGCCAAATATAGGAAGAGCTTTGTTGTCAACAGTCTTTTTCAGTATCAGCAGTGAAGCTGCTGAGTAATAAGTAACTCATTCCACTATCATGTGACTACTGAGCTGAAGAGCTTTGCTTGGGGTATTTTCTTTTAATTAATATATTCTTTTTGTTTTGGTTTTTTTTTTTGGTTTTTTTTTCCTTCTTCAGAAAGTGACATTTGACGCTGGCCCCCAGCTCCAGTTCCTCTTTCACTCTGATAGTAGTAATAACGAGTGGGGTTACAAGTTCACTGTGACTGCCCTGGGTCTGCCAGACATCACCATTTCCTGGATGTCAGACCTGCAGCTGCTGGTAGCTCGCCTGATGGGTCGTCTGGCATCTAGAACTCTGGCACTGAAATCCCCTTATGGTAAAATGTTTTTTTTAACAACATTTATCACAGGGTTTTTTAGCATTGTGTTAATCAAGGATCTTTCAGGCTCACTAAAAAAATAAACTGGACAACTGCTTTGTGTGGACTGTCTATTTCAGAGATACGCAGTGTAAAGGAGCTTCCTTCAGGCAAAATGTCCCATGTCCAGTCTTCTCCGTTATGGAAACCCATCCTGCGTCATGGGTTGTGTGAAACAAGGGAGGCAAGTCGGACAAAAACTGCCACAGACAAGGTATGATCACATCCACTTAATCTTACTGTGTAAAGGAATTATTGTAACTTTATTCAAAGGATTATGTATTATTGCACTTCAGATTGTTCAATCTACTGTTGCATTGTTTTTCTATATACTAGACAAACACATGGTCACTTGATGACATTATGAGCTTCCTGGAGGACTTTGCTCGTTGGAACTCCTCACAGGAGGCCACAGACAGTAGAACAGAGCTGATGAGGACCATCATGCAATCCTGCAGAAAACAGCCAGCAAGGCATGAGATAGCCTCTGGGTCAAAGACAGACCAAGCTGTGAATGCCATTTGGGCAGCTATGGTATACCACACACCAGCCCTCAGCCATGCTCTGAAGACCTATGGTAATGCTTGGCTACAATCAGTGATCACAGAGCACATTGTTTAGCTTCTTTTGATTAATCTGACTCACTTAGGTGATTTCTCAACTGTTTATTTTCTTTTATATGAGTAGTTAATCAGGAGTGCAAGGCGTGCCTAAGTGAAGACTTTGTGCAGGTGTATTCACTAGCAGAGAGCATCAGAACGTGGATGGTGAGTGGCAGGATACTTGACCTATGGTGCTCATCTGATGCTGAATTTATATTTGATCAGATTACTGAGGTGTTATGCCATTAATCTGTTTTTTTCAGTTGGAGATGAAGCAGAGATATTTAGTTGGCAAAATGAATGTTCCTGAAGAGAAAGAAGGTGTTCCTCATGAGGTTACAATGGAGTCACTAGGTGAGGACTGTTGGTGTGTTATCTTCCAAATATTATTTTGCTGATTTAATTATTTAAGGTATTTAACGTATTTTGCTGTTTTCATTGTATTTAGCTGAGACATGTATAGAGAAGAGCCTCTTGCTGTTCAGATTTGCCCCCTGTGGAGTAATGAGCCAGGACAGTGACTCATTTAAAGCTACAGGGGGAAGCAATACTCCACTCCTTCGCTCAAGCTCGGTCTGTGAAGAGGACTTCCAGCCTAGCTCCTCTGTGGCACCTCAAAATGCAGGTTCTGAAGACAGTAGTGAAGCCAGGTCCGGAGAGAACAAGTCTTCTGGTGCTCAAGTCCAAATTTCTTCTTGTGGGCACAACAGACAAGGCCACAGAGGCTCCACAGAGAGCCTTTCATCCCAGTCAGGTGATCCAGTCTCACCCTCGGGCTTATCCCGTAAACCTCCATTCAGTCGAGCTCGCCTACGCTTGCTGTCCTGTCGGTCTATAGAAGAACCCCGTATGTCCCCCCCTGTCAAGGATCGCTACTCAATACTCAAGCACATCCTAAACTTTATAAGGGACCAAGCTCTCACAACAGCAAGGTGACTGACCCCAGTCAGCTTTATAGCATTTTTCATCTGTGTCATTTGTACCATGCAGGGATTAAGTAATCCGATTCTTCTTTGTGTAGCATTCTGCAGACCCTGTCACTGAACAAAGCCCAGGCTCTGAGTGTGTGTAAAGTCCTGGAAATGGTTAAGCAGTGTTTACATTCCCTTGGAAAGCCACACCTCTTCCAAGCTCCCTGCATATTGTTCCTACAGGAGCTGCTGACATGCCAGAAAGACTTCACCAGGTACATCAATCAATTTTATACAGTGTTTGTGATTATTTAAGTCAAGAGTATTTATTTTAAGAAGAAAATACATTTTGTATATAATAAAATACTGTTCAGCAGTATTTCACTCAAGATTTTCATTTTGTTTGCAGTTATTTCTCCCAGTTGTCAGACAGTGGACAGAAGCTGGGAGAAGAGGTGAGGCAGTCCTACCATCAGTTGGTGCTAATGCTAGTGGAGGCAGTACAAGGCTTCAGCAGCCTCAGTGAGAAGTAAGCACTTATTATTGTCATCTATCATGTTTGTTCATTACTAAATCAACTGAAATTAAAAAGCAATTGCACCAGTGTAACCTGACCCTCATTGCTCCTCTCCAGAGCCCTGCTGCCTGCACTGTCATGTGTGCAGACCTGCTTGTTGCATCTTCTTGACATGAGCTGGGAGGTACACGACCTTGGTCTCTTCATGGATATCAAGCTTCCTGACCTCCTGCTTAGCATGTCCCAGGAGAACATCAGTGTTCATGACATTGCCATCAGGTAACATCACATCCATTGCACAAAAAAAGACAGAAAGGAATTGCTTTTCATATTTATTGTAGTCTACAGGATGTTAAATAGTTCCCCATTCATTGAAATTGTAGAGATGACTAATTTCCTTCTATTTTAAATTTATCTTCAGTCAATGGACAGAGGAAGATGAAATTGCTGATTACAAGAAGAACCAGGAGTGGATGGATGAGTGTATGGATGGAATGTTTGAGAAGTGGTATGACAAAATCGATGAAGAGGAATCCATGGAGGACAGGAGAAAGGTAATTTACATCACATTGCATAAAACATCACCCAATCCAATCTGATGATCAGTGAACATGGAAAATTGTATTAAGTCTGTTGAAGGAAATGGCATTCATTTTATTTTGTAATGCAAGAATCTTTATGATTATCAGTTGTAATATTCACCATTTTAGCATAGCATTTTAGCATCACATCATCCTAAAGTATCCTATTACAACCCAGCCCAAAAACCCTTCTGACACTAGTGTTTGTGTGTGATATATGTACATTTTTGTAAGCAGAGAAAGTGTGATGTGTGTTAAGCTCTGCTTTGCATAGAAATGAAAATGTAATGCTAATACTGTGTAAATAATTTACTCTGTCCTTCCACAGATGCACATGTTTATTGCCCGCTATTGTGATCTGCTCAATGTTGTCATCTCCTGTGACGGCTGTGAGAGGATGGCGCCTTGGCACCGATACCGATGTCTGCAGTGCATGGATATGGACCTCTGCAAGACCTGCTTCCTCAGTGAGCTCAGTGAACTCCACTACACTATTCATACACACAAATGGCCTCATGTAGAACATTTTCACATTGTTGTCATAAATTTTCTGCTGTATTTTTTGGACAGGTGTTCAACATTAGATTTATCAAGCTCTCTTAACTTCACAGACTTAAATCGCTTGTTCTTCTGGGAAATTGCCATATTTTTTCCCTGAGGAGCAATATAGTTTGTCTAGTTCAGATCTGAACCACATAGATTTTAGTCATACGTTTTAGTTTGTAAGTTCTTGCATGAGGCCCATTGAGTCACACAAGAGGATTTGTAAGCCCAGAGCTTGCAAACAGGGTCACTGCACTAAGCAACTGAATAAGATACTTAGGCAGAACTTAACTGTGAATATGTCTGTGTGTTTATTTAAACAGGTGGTGCAAAGCCTGAAGGCCATGAGGATGACCATGAGATGGTGAACATGGAATACGCTTGTGACCATTGCCAGGGGCTCATTGTTGGCAGCAGGATCAACTGCAACGTCTGTGAAGACTTTGACCTGTGCTTTGGTTGTTACAATGCAAAGAAGTATCCTGACAGGTGACACATTTTAATTTGAAGGTGGTTTCAGATATGTACTTTTGGATTACATACCAACTGACTAGTGCAAAGTCTGTGTAATGTTCAACGGAGTCTACATGTGTATAGAGCAGGTCATCTGGCACTGCTTTGATGCTTTTGCAGTGTACTTTATGACATCACTGCTCTACGCATCTATATGCCTGAACCAAACATAATTTCCTGTAGGCGAAAATGTTTTTGACTTGGACGATCTCATGCTGTGTGCTACATGTGTGATCGGTCAACTCCAGACAATAGTCCTGAGTTTGTATGAATAAACTGTCTAGTCTTACTGTGTTAAAATATGCTTATTTATTTTATTTCAATTCCAAACTCAAGCCATCTGCCCACCCATCGGATCACAGTGTATCCCATGGTGACAATACGAATCAGCGACCGCCACCGCTTGATCCAACCCTACATCCACAACTACTCCTGGCTACTGTTTGCTGCTTTGGCCCTGTACACATCAGAACTGAGCAGTGAGAAGCGGATGAACGGAGAGTCTCTTGACAGCAACACATTGAGCCAGACCTCAGCCCTGCAGACATGCTGCTCCCAGCTTATCACTGATTGTTTGCTTAAGGGCCAGACTGGTAAAGGTAAGTTCAAGCAAGGAATTAGTTTTCATAGGAAGTTCCTCATTTTGCAAAATATTCTATTTAGCTTTCTTGCTTGAGTTGGATGAAAATTGCAAACTTTTTATGCCATCCATGCAGGTTTACGCTCTTCTGCCTTACTTGCTCTGCTGTCCTCTAATGACTTGGCTTCCGATAGTGAGCTGTGTCCAGTCTCTCCTGAGTCCTCTCAGGAGCTCAGTACAGCCACTGACACCTCCTCTCTACCTGGTAGCACCACAGCAATCTGCTCTCCATCATCTCCCAGAGACAAGGTGAGGTACAGGAGTCAAGTTAGACAGTAATAGTTGAATAGGCAGAATAATAATTGAACTTGTACTATTGTCCTGTCAACTCCGTGAATTGTCCTTCTTCCTTCCTTAAGATCAAATCATCAGGTAAGGAGAAAAATGTGAAGGAGGTGGGCTCTCCTCCCTTTGCTCCTCCAGAAGTGTCATCCCCTCCAAGCACTGGAGATGTGGAGAAAAGAAAGCTGGTTACCCAAGACACCCTGGACTCTTCCAGCCTCAGTCAGACACCTTCTGTGTCTAGCGAGGACCCCCTCTCTCCCTTGGTGCGACGTAAGTACTTAGATTATTTGCACCAAAATAAATACAGCTTTGACTCGTTCGTAGTGCTTTGATTATCCGTTAGCTGACTGCATCAACCTTGTATCTTCTACCACTTTCAGAATCTGGGCTAGGAACAGCTAACTCTCCAGCATCTGACATGGTCAAAGAGACTGATGACAGGCTGCCCCAGGTTCCCCTACAGGGACATGTGTTTTCAGAGTGCTCCAGAGAGAGGATCCTGGGGCTCCTAGCAGCCATGCTTCCACCTTCCATACCAGTATGTGAAGCCAATGACCGATTTCTAATTGAAACTGTAAAGTGTGATTTTGAAGAAATAGTTGACATTTTAGTAAAATGCTTATTCACTTTTTTTACCGAGACTTGCATGAGCAGATAGATACCACTAAACATCTGTACATTAAATATAACTGCAGTTATAAAGTTATACTACCACGCCACCAAGTTACCGTTACATCCATCCATCCATCCATTTTCTGAACCGCTTAGTCCCCCGTAGGGGTCACGGGTGTGCTGGAGCCCATTCCAGCCAGCATACGGACGAGAGGTGGGGTACACCCTGGACAGGTCGCCAGTCCATCGCAGGGCCACATTTAGACAAATAACTATTCACACTCTTACTCACACCTACGGGCAATTTAGAGTCCCCAGTTAACCTAACTGCATGTCTTTGGACTGTGGGAGGAAGCCGGAGTGCCCGGAGAGAACCCACGCAAACACGGGGAGAACATGCAAACTCCACACAGAACGACCCTGGCCGACACCGTGCCGCCCTTTACTCCAACATTTAAAACTAAATTTCCTGAGAGCTTTTTGTTTGTAATTTATCAGAAATAATGTGATAGAAGTCCAGTTGCATAAAACAGAATGTAATTGCAGGGAACCATTTTTTATGATTGCTAAATGACAAAAGAAATCTTTCATTCACATACAATATTCACACATTTAAAATGCATAAACTGAAATATATAATATAATAATATAGTATCCATCTGATCAACTTCTCTGGTCTTAGTTTTTGGGCTGGTAAGAAATGTTCTGCCTGATCTGAACCTAAGTGGTGCTTTGTTACTGGGCTTCTGTGATAGTCATGGTTTAACCATAGCATACACCATCATAAGTGTATGTGGTACCAGAACATCCTAGGTCTGGTTGATTTTTTCGTTGTATCCTCTGTGGCCATATCTCTTGGACACTGCAACTGTCAACTGATTACTGCCTGGTTGTGAATTGGATCAGATGGATCTAATATACCTGTTAGACCCGGTAGAACCAAATATTTGTTCTATATTCTGGTCTTACTGGAATTCTATAATATTTGTTAGGAACACCTGGCATAAAACTGTCTGCAAGGTCTTTAACTCACATTTCACATTTCAAGAGCTTCTACTGAATCCTGCAGGAGGCTGGAGACATGGAATCTGATTGGACCATGTTCAGAGCCTTCATTGTGGACAAGGCTGCTCTAAGCTGTGGTTGCTGTTGGACAGCAGTGGGCATGGTTGGCCGAGGGAACCCATGAAGCGGCAAATTTTCTCCACATTGATGTGAAAGACTCATTGCCAATTATTGCATGATTGCAGCTGTTGCTGTTCCTGCATGCTTAATTGCAGTTGTTGCCACCAAGGGTGGCACAATTAGTTAGGTTTAGAGCAATTTTTCACATAGGGCTTGGCAGGTTTGGACTTTCTTTTCCTATAATAAACAAACTCATTATTTAAAAGCTGCATTTTGTATGTACTTATCTTTGTGTAATATTAAAATCTATATGATGATCTGAATCATTTATGTGTGAAATATGCAAACAAATAAAAGATCAGCAAGGTAGCAAATATGTTTTTACAACACTGTACATATGGGTGACCATGCTTGTTTTCCCCTGGATCTAGAGACTTATAGGAGTTATGTTTCCACTGTTTTGACTTGTAATACTGACATTTTTTTGCAGTAGCTTATCAAAGTGATTATTAGTCTCTTCTGCTAACACCTTTAATTCCTCTGGATCAGTTTTCCTTATGTGTTTCACTGGTTATGCTGGCATGACAGACACCTGTGAATCACACAAAATTAAATACTACGTCCTCCACCCTGTTTGCACCTGTGGTCAATCATGCAGTTTTTCTTAGAAGATCACCAGCAAAATGTCCACTAACAAAATGTATAATTTTCAAGCTTGTGCTCACAATTTAGCATTCGATATTTGTGATCTTAGTAGGTCCATAGAGTTTTAAGGCTCTGCAGCCTCCCAATAGCATATTATTTTGGCTGATGCCAGTTTATTAATTTAAAAGGATAACTGATCATTAGAAAACCCTTTTGCAATAATGGTAACACAGCTGAAGACATGTATCTTTTCATGTAAAACATAATTCCTATGTGTGTTAACTGGGCACGTCTAACTGGTAGGACACCACAGAGAAGCCCCACAACAATTGGAATGGATTGTATTTCTGATGTGGCCTGGGAATGTCTGGGGATTCCCCAGGAGGAGCTGGAAGATGTGGCTGGGGAAAGGGACATCTGGACTATCCCTCTGCCACTATGACCCAACCACAGCGGCAGACAATGAAATTGTCTTATTCATTTGAAATTCTTCGGTGCATTACCTGTTCCCTCACTCTGCTTTCAATGGAAATAAAGCATGAGTTTTAAATAGAAAGGTGAAAAAAAATAAATGCCCCTCACACACCTAAAGTATCAGAGCAGGGGTGCGCAATTCCAGCTTCTTGAGGGCTGTTGCCTTTCTTGTTTTATTGTTTGTTCTGAAGTTATGAACGTATGTTCCATTTTGGTACTTTCATAAATTTTACATAAGGTGGCCAAAGCATTATGACATCCTCTTAATATAATACACACCCCTATGATTCCACCATCCACTATGACTTCAATAATACACATTTATAAAAAGACAGTTCTAACTGAAAAACTAAGAAGGTGTACCTAACAAAGTATAGTAATAGTAGTAGCAGCAGCAGTGACCTCAGCAACCTCTGCAAGTTTCAAATCTGTAAAGTGTCCCCTGTTGAGATTGCCTTGAGTAAGGCACTTAAACCCCAACGACTCTTTAGAAGAAACATTGCGACAAGATGGTTTCTGGTTTGTTTCCTTGTACCAGCTGGGAAACTGTCTGTGGAAAATGGGTAACATGCTCCACTCACTTAAAAACCACAGTTAAGGTGCCACTAAGCAAGTCACTGAGCCCAGCTTCTCCAGTATAGGGTTAATGACCAGTGGAGCTCTCAGGCAAGAACATAAGGTTGGCATTTAAAAAAGTCCAAATGTGTAAAAAATAGACCTTGATAGACCTTGACTGGAATATGCTAAAGAAAATTAGATATTCTTTCTAAAAAACAACAAGAATAAACACCTTCAACTTCATTCAAATTAACAGGAAAACATCTTTTAACATTTGTAACAAGTGGTGACATACATGCCAGTTTTCTTTTTTCTGACTTATGGTGAAGTTTTCCACCAAAAGAAAAAAATTAAAACGAAGGCTAGTGGCAATGTAAGAGAACAAAAAATAACCATCCCGATCATGTTTGAGCCATGTGCCCCTCTGGCCCTGTTTGATGTCTCTTTCAGACAAAGGGACAGAAACCCCCCACAGAACAGAACAAAGGCACACAACACTTTCCACATAAATGCGGAATGGAAAGAACACTAAAAAAACAGAGTAAGAGTGAGCAGATGTGCCCAGCGCAGAGATGACACCATGTCGTTTGTCTTTGAAAAAGCCACATGTTGAGGACATGTAAAACGTCTGTCGTTATTTGAAGAGCAGGGAGGAAAGGCTCTGTGGTGCTGAGGCTGTTGGGTAGATGGTGCTTTCTGTTTTTTCCTGCTGGTGAGTTGTCAGCAGTTCCACTTGTGCCACCTTCTGGACCTTTGCGGGACAGAGGGTGAGTAAGTGCCTGTGTGTGTACAACAGACAATTGACCCTAAAGATATAAGCAATTGGCTTTTAGCATTTCCGTCAAGTGCAGATGAGTTTGAAGTTCTCTACATTGAATATTTTTTTGTTTGTTAATTGTTAATTTATACATTTTTTAATATTTATGAATGTTTTTCTCCAAGATATTTAATAAAAGAACAATGACAGCAATAGAGATTAAAGGTAAATGTGGAAGAATGACACAACCACAGATTTTAGCAGCCAGCAAGGCGGAAAGCAAATAGTAGAAGATGAATGGAGTGATAATAAATAATTAATATTTAAAATAACATGTCAGTGATAAATACTATGTCTACTATGACAAATGGCGCAGGGGCAACGTAATCCATTATCACGGTACAATGTGAACCAACTATGCATCCTGCTGAATCACTTGAGCAACACATTAATACACATTAATACAAAAAAGTTTATTTTGAGAACCTCAGACTGTTGGAGTGATGTCAGTAATCATATTGTGGTCATATAAACATTTAGAAAAGACTGAGTTGCCTTTCTAAAATGTCCTTAATCTTGGCTACTGGTGCACATCAAAGAACAAGAGATTTTGCTCTAATGGGACAGGATCTGGCACTGATGTGTTTAAAAGCTGAATATGTACTTATTTTTTATGTATATATGTATGTCATGGACAATCACTGATCACTGATCTGTTGACAAAGCAATAAATTACCATAAAACTGGTGTTTTATAATGAATGGTCTGGGTAGGCAAAGTACCATCTCCCTAGGTTGAATTAGCTCTGTACTGTATGTTGGAGACTGTAAAAAAAAAAAAGCAGAAACAATTCATAATCTCATCAAGACTAATCTGAAAATAGAGGGCAAATAACATTATTTAAAATTGTAGGTAGGTAGAAAAGCATCAGAAAGAATGACAGTTTACAGAATCAGGGCCTACACATGATGGGTTCTGATTGACCCATATTCCAGGAGCCAGGAAACTTGTCCTCACCACCACCACCTCAACATGCAGCCTGGTCCAACACAGGTTAGTTGTAGAAGGCCTACTGATCGCGATCCAATGCGACCCTGTGCTAATTCCCTGGTGAAAGCCACCCAGTCAGGCCAGCGATACCTCAAAACCTCAAGGTTTATATGAACAAGCTCCACTCTGAATGGGAACCCAGGAACTAGGTCGGCAATAATAGACCTCAGGAAAAAAAGCTTAATACCAAAGAGAAAGTGGTGAACAGGCACTCACCCCGTTCACCCCCTCGTTTTCTTTCCCTGCAGGTTTTGAGAGAATGTCGAGCACACTTCCTGTAAAGCTATGTAGTATTTATTACAACCTCCGTTTGTGATGGCTAGGGTCATGTAGCCTGCTGTCTATTTATCCTAGAGGTCATATACTACATTAGGCTTGGCTTCAGGGCCAGGAGAGGAAGAGTGGAACGAAATCTAAGATGCAGGAACTAAATTGGTAGCAAATGTATAGCCTCCAACTTGCCCCTTAGACCTAATGCGTTTTTCAAGTGCTCTGCTCACCGTGTTCCAACATGCGGGGACGGCTTGCCTCTGAAATAATATTTCAACAGTGGTTACAGACGAAAAACCGGCGCCATCTCTCAGCTTGGGTTGTTCCCACCAAAATGCAGCATAAGGGATTTTCATTTTAATTCTGGGAAGATGTTATCCTTTGCTGTGTAGCTGCGGTACCCTTAAGGTTAAGAGAGACAGGCTCATGATCAAATAAAGGTTGCTGGTTCGAATGCCAGGGCAAATGCTAAAACAGAATGAGGTGTACCATGTCTTCCTTCAACACCTGTACTACTGTGGTGCCTCTAAGTCAAGTATTTAACTGTATCTCCAGTCAAGTTGTGCACAGGCTTCAGATGGAGAATGTGGTTGTACGGGGCAACTCTCAGGTTGGATGGATGTAGCTGTGTCAATTTGAAGCAAGGTGTTGCTGGAGAAATCCAAAGATAGGTTAAAAAAAGACATCAGTACAAAGGCTACTTACACAATAATGAAGCCGAGTTGCTGAAGTTATATAAGCAAATTGAAAAACACACTTCATGTTAATGAGAAATCATTTACTCCTATAGTATAGTCATTCTGGTCAGCTATTTTAGATAAAGGAACTGCACTAATTTTAAGATCAGTGCCTCCAACATGTTCACATGGAAGCTGAATCGCCCTTATACTGCTGATAGTCGTCCAAAAAATGACTTTGACCATCTCATTTTCATTTAAATGGCTCAGTAGAGAACCATTTTCTCTCTGCTTCCCTACAGCCCAACAGACTCAATAAAAGTCAATGAGCTGATGAAAAGAGGAAAACCAAGTTGTTGTCTTATACAAACAGCATATGGTTTTCTCAGTGTGGTTGCACATGGCAGCACTTCTTTGACTTCATTTTCTCCTCTGTATCTCTTCTGTTTGAGCTCTTACAATCTGGGCAATTATGAAGTTTCCAATTCTCCCAAGTTTCTTTTGTCAACACTTTACTACTGCCTAATTCAAGTTAGCATAGGCACAGTGCTAACATGTTGTACAGAATTTACAGTGTCATTTTACTTTACGATTATCTTTACAATTACCTTATGCAACGTGCATTTTAATGATACGCACACACACAAAAATGCCAAGTAACTTACTACAAGTATTTATGTGACAATTTTGAGGCACCTGGGAGTATTTTCATTTTACATACTGTACTTTTACTCCAGTACATTTATTTTTCCAGCATTAATTACTTTTTGCAGCTTTCTATTTTTATTAAAATATAATAATAAGTCAAACACGTATTTCTTTGCGGTGTCTGTGAAAAAAACATGAAACAGAGGTGTGAAATGTATTTTATTATAACCAACCATGTCACCAGTAAACTAAAGTAAAATGGTATTGCTGGTCATTTACTTTTACTAAGTTAAATATGTGGTACCATGCTTTTTTGTTTGCTTTTTTTTTCTTTTTAATTACGGTTTCCTATTTAGAGCAACTTATGGGAAGCTAGTTGACAGAGAGCGCTATTTAAAGTGGTGTTAGTTACAGCACTAAACATGTTACATGTGGTTTTTAAACAATTTAACAGCTGTAAATACAGAAAATTAGATGATTCAGTGATACAGTATTTAGCTAACTAATCACTAGCTTAAAACTAGCAAGCTGTCACCTTTTAGACTCTCTACATGGTAATTTAGTACATTCTACCACTGTTTCATGGTTAGTACACAGAAACTACCATGTGTGTTTCCAGGTAATTACTGTAGCTCTTGGTGTTTTCATTTCACATGAATATCCATGTGGCTCTGACCTACTACTACCTAGATATACCCATCGCTCCTACCAAACTACTACCTGGTTATTACTTTGATAACTGCTGTGATATTAGAAAATGTTTTGTGTAACCACAGAGTTATGTTGTCATTACAAAAATGTTACAAGGTAATACTTTATTATCTTGTTATTATCAAACCGACTTCTTTTACTTAGTTATTACCAGGCTATTACCCTACTAGTTACCATTCTATTAACTTGATGTTACGCCATTATTACCATTATTTACCAATTGTGTTTTTATTTGGACATAATTGTGCTCAATAGTCATTACTGTGGTGTTTCTGCAATGCTCTATGAAAACTCCCTTTAACAACCTCACGTTGAGAAAACACTCCAGAAAGTCACTGCCCCTGGCCAAAAAATAGTCTAGCACATAACCAAACATAAAACCAGAACAAGTTGCTTTTACACTGTGGTTTTTGTACAGAACAGCCTTAGAGAAACTTGTTCCATATCTTTGGACCGAACCAGCAAGCTATTTCTTCTTGTTTCCTGTATTTATGTTATATTTATAGTTATATCGATAGTTAGCATATAAGCTAAGTAAGCATGAGCCCAAAATATAGTGTACAAACTTGAGAGTAGATATCGGTCCAATAGACCCTATGAACCTTGAAAAAAATGAAGGAACGGGATATGTCTGTCATAATGCAGGGCTCTGATCAGCAGCCATGCATGTAGCTGTCAGGATGTTGCAGATGTTGAAAAAGATATTCCCTTCCCTAAGGCAAAGTGAAGTTAATGGTGCTATTATAAACACCTGTCACAAAGCCCAGATCCAACAAAGGGATTTTAAAAAGCCTTGATTTGTAAGGTTTGCAAGCTATTTTTGCTCTGTTATGTCATGGTTTGGAAAGATACAGATGACATGGAGGTAGAAGGGTAAAAGTGGTGAGATTGGCACTTTTGTCTGTGAGCCACAATGGTGCCACAGCACTTAGCTGACTGACTGAGGCCTCAGAGAAGGTGGTCCAACCCCTGCCTCCTGTTAATAAATTGTATTAGCTTTGTGTCTGAATATGATCAGAGCTTTGTGGCATTTCTCTCCCACAGATTTTGACAGGAAAGTGTGTGTATCTGTGTGTGTTTGCCATTAACCTTTTGAATGAATTTTTAAATGTTTGGAGATTGTTCCAAATCTAAATGTACATGTGTTTCATTGATCTGTGTATGTATATTATGCATATGTATACTGTGTTGTGTTTATAGAGTAGGCTATATTTACTGTATAGCCTAGAGCATATATGTGGATTGGATCTTCCTGTGAGGACATGGTGAATGCACTCCAATAATTTCCCTCAGAAATCTGTAAATAAGGGAGATTTATGTTTGGCACAGGTGCCTTCGCATCAAAGAACACTTCCTAACACTTTTGTTTCTCAGCAATTGCTGAATCCAACAAGTGTCAGGATGTTTTGTAACAGTTTCTGTCTGTCTCCACTGCACCTATAATGGAGACAAGTTGAGAAATTATACTGGCACAAACATGAGGTGCTGCAAATCAGCCTCTGAATGTCCACACCAAGACTACTGGGTGAAGTAAATATAGCTACAGTGAATTGTGGAAGTGGGTTGTTGCGAGGTCAATTTGTAAAGTTATGCATTTTATATTTGAATATATTTGAATATTAGAAAAGCACTGTAACAGGTTTATTTGACTGGCCAGTGGAATGTGTGGGTTGCAGTGCAACAATTAAATGTCAGATCTATGTTTGAAACTGGTGCCATAAGAAGAGGTGTACGTTAACTTTTCCCACAATCTCATACAAACAGTGAGATTAAACTTCTAGCCTTTTAAATTTTCTACCTACAGTGCTGTGAAAACCTTTTGCCCCCTTCCTGATTTTTTCAGATTTGTCACACTTAATAACTTAATCAATAACTGCACTCAACAAATGAGTCTTTCACACATCGCTGGAGAAGAGTTTTAGGCCCCTCTTCCTTGCAGAATTGTTTTCATACAGCCACACTGGAGAATTTTCGAGCATGAACTGCCTGTCATGCCACAGCATCTCAATCGGATTTAAGTCTGGAATTGAATCCGATCGAGGCCATGAAATGCTATTGAAGCCATATGAAATGCTGTGTTAGTTTTACACCAGATGTAATAAGACATACACCTTCCCAAAAGTTTAACCTTTGTCTCATCAGTCCACAAAATATTTGGCAAAATGTCTTGGGGATAATTAAGATGTATTTTGGCAAATGTGAGGTGAGCCTATATGTTCTTTCATGATTTTAGGAACTGCATTTTGTATTTACTTGGGTTATCTTTGTATAATATTAAAATGTGTTTGATGATGTGAATAAGTGAGACAAATATGTAAATAAAAAAAAATAAAAAATAAGTCAAATGCTTTTACACAGCATTATACAGGTTTTGTTTTCCGCTTCCTTACGAATTGACTAGTCAGACTGAGCAGTCATATTGTAGGAGTTGCGGTCTGGTATCATATGTGCTTGAGCCACACCTCTGCCCCCAGTCTACTGTATAATTTCTATACTTTAGACCACTGTCCTTCATAACAATTCACTGAGGTTTTCACATATTTTGGGTTATGCTGCCCTCTACAGTAAACAGGGCAAAACTTCATCACCACAGGCATCAGATTCATTAAATGAGGTTTGTGTGCAATGTTGTGATGGCATATTTATTATTTTAAACAAAATAGAGTTTAAAATAATAAAAGAAAAATATTTATTACAATACAGAACGCTTCTGAGGAGGCCAAAAAACACAGACTGAAGAGACAGTAAACACAGAAGTAATACAGTAAGTGATATGCCAGTGTATAATGAGGCTCAGTTAATTCTTGTTCATAAAACACAAATATTTTGGAATGAAATTTCTGTCATTCTCAGACAATAACCACATTTACTACTAATAACATTGTTTTACAGGTAGCCTCCCAGGATTTTATTGTTCTAAAAAAATAAAAAGCAAATCTATATACAGAGCAGATCAAACATCTGTTTTGTCAATTGCTGCCAACTACTCATTATTGTTAATATAGGCCAATACATTAACCCCAACTATGAATATAATTATCCCAAGTCAACAAAATATTTTGGACAAGTTTGACATCTGACTTCTTAAAATGATGTTGGTAAAATTCCACAGAGAAGGTGGGTATTTCAAACACCAAGTCAATCACACTACATATATTCAGGATCTTTGCTTAAATGCCTTGATTGGATGTGGATGTTAACTAATGTGTGTGGCAAGAGACTGTACAAGGTAACTCTAAATCCATCTGTATGGCACAAACATTGTCAAACGTGACAACAGATTAATTACTTACACAATGTGCCCACGCATTTCGCGGACTGAGATTAAATATTGGACCGCCAACGACCTCACGGTTCTCTTGTCTCAATCACTGTCTGAGGATTCACTGGAGCTTGAAGAAGAAGGTGACTCGTTTTTTTGTTTCTTAAGTCTCTTCTTGTGATGTTTCCCATGCTCCCGTTTGTTCTTTTTGCTTTTCTTCTTGTGACTTTTCAGTTTCTTTTTCTTACTACTGTTCTCTTCATCAGACGAGGAGCAGGACCTGCTCTGTTTCTTTTTCTTCTTTCTGGTCTCATCACTTGAGGATGAAACAGATCTAGAGAGTATCAAACAGAAGTAAATTACTGAAAGGTCACAAATCTATAAAATCATTAGTGGTACTAGACAGAGTGCATTTTAGATATTTGATAAGATATTTGTTTCTGATATCAGACAAACATACATGTATTAAAAAAAAATAAAAACATCATTGAAATGACACAAACTGTCAGGAAGGGAAATGGTACCTCTTTCTTGTCTTCCTTTCTCTGCTCTTTTTCCATTTGTGTTTCTTTTTCCTGTCATCGGCATCATCACGGGAACCTAACAATTTGTAGAGATATCTTTTACTGAAATAATAGCTGCTCATTTAGTAAACACTTATCAAGTAACTCAACATCTGTAAAATCTATTACTTTAATAATAGCAATAAACAAACTAAGCATTTATTCATATACAGTATTTTCCCCAAACAAAATTCTTGTGTTGGCAATGGACAAAGAGAAACAAAATAAAAGTCTCCTTTGCTGTTCTGTTTCTGCCATTTTCCTTTTTTTAATTACAGTTTTACAATTATTGATGAGAGTATTCCATTTAATTTCCATAGAAAAGCCTGTGAGAATTGCACTTCTTGCCTTTATGATGCTGAGCACTTCTAGCCAGCCGCTCATTGCGCTGAGTTGCGGGTATGTCTTCTTCACTCTCCTCGGTGCTTGTGCTGCTTACATCCAAAACAATGTCTTTCTGGGGATCAACTCTCACAAAGTTTCGGCACTCAAATGTCAAGTGGCCCGCTGACAAACAAACAAAAACAACAACAATAAAAAGGTGAAGGAAGCTGAAGAACGAATAAAAAAACAATGATGAGGCAGGGCAGTTTCATTGCTTAGGTTTAAAACAAGACACTCTATATTAACTTTCACAAACCTGCATTTGCCATGGTGATTAAAATGACTAACACACCACATACACAGACACAAATTAACTGGGTCGTGGGTCAAAGCTTTACTTACGATAGCCACATTTCTTGCACCCAGCTCTGATGTTGTCTTTATTAGGCCCTGTGAGACAATAAAGAGATGTTTTCGTTATAGATTTTTACCCGCATATATGTTTAAGGTAAGGGCTTATATGCATATGTGTATATTTTTACAACGACCACACCAAGCTCTTCTTCTAATCTGACAAGAAGGATAAGGCGTCGTACAATCAAGCTAATCAACTGTAATGTTTAATATAACATGTTAGACTGTGGCTGCATCCTTATAAAAGTAACTGTGTGTAGACTTTGCTTTGCTAATATTTCTATTTTTACAACCAGTTACATAGACCGTGTGCTAACGCTTATAATTTGCTGTAACGTAACATTACAGCACTTTAAATGTAGACAGACAGAGTTCAGCTAACGTCTATGAGAACTTATAAATAACGTTGCTCTTTAATGCCAGCGCTGAATATTTAAAAAGTTGTTTGGTCTGTCTTTGTGTAACTTAAAGCTAATGTTAACGCCACTTGATTTGACCATATCGTTCCTCATATGCTCACTGAATAAACCTGAACAAACATAAAAATATAATTTTTTATAAGTTATATTATTAATACATACCTGGAAGAGCCATTCTACATCCCACGTTTAGAAGGAAAAAGTACAACCTGATTTCTACTACAGCGCGAAACAAATTTCCACGAGTCCTCAACCTAAACAACGTCGGGCGGAAACAAATGTTCTACAAAGTTCTGTGGTCCCACCTCTTCTTCTGTTATTGTTTCCCCTTAGTCACTGGCGGATTACTGGTTCGTTACCGCCACCAACTGGACTGGAGTTTGAGGTCGAAAGGATTTATTGCACCAATAACACCTTAACAGACTCAATGTATAAATCCTTTAAGGTTAAATAAAACTAAACCTGAAGTATTGTTTTGTTTTTTGTTTTAATTCTTGTGTTTAAATTATAACTTGGCTCAAATCAAATGATACGGGATTAAGAAGCACAGACAAAATGCTTGTTTTCTCTGATGTTTATACTTGTGTGAATTAAATAATATTTGAATAACTCATTAGAGATGATTTATCTAACATTTATTAAGCCTAATTGTTGTTTTTGCAATGGTTCCATACAGTCAGGGGTTCATCTTACTTTATGTAAACTTGGATGTGGAGGCTTTAGCGTTTCTCTTTGTGCACAGTAGCACACATGTTGTGTTCTATGTGAAAGCACCTGGCTGCAAAAACAAATATCTCCTCTGCGACAATAAAGTTAAATTGAAGGCTGAAGTTAATTGCTGCTATGCTGAAATATTTAGACCAGTGAGTATTTTATATGACGATTCTTGATCCTAAACAAAATTTCAAGTATCAAGTTACTCAGTTAGGAAGTCCTAAGAGTTTCTGCCCCATGCTCCATTGCTTTCCCAGTAAAACCAGTTGTGGTTTTAGTTAGGGGTTAAATGAAGACAGCCAGACTCACACTGGCAGATGGAAAATGTCGACAGATGCAGGGTCCCCAGACATGCTCTCATCATCATGTCTGACTGTGACACACACACACACACTTGCAGTCTTGGTCTTTTGATCACGCCATCTGCTTCAGCAGCTGTCAGAATTAGTCCTATAATTAATCTAAAAACTGAAATTATTACACGTGTTACCTAATCAGACGATGACATCATGATAAACAGCCTCACAACTCTAAAGTTCCACCCAACCAGAGGACTTTGATCCATTACACTTCACCTGATTTTTTTCATATTGTCACCTCACATACTTAAAAACAACACACTCCTCTCTTTTTCAGGAAAATACCCTATTTCCAACAACAGACTAGATATAAATGCATTTTTCATAGCTTCATCATGAGAATCACACTTGTTGAGAATCATTCCAAACAGATTCATGTTAAAAGGTGTCTCTGATACTTTGGCCTATTAACATCAATGAGGGGTCCAAAACATTAGAGTCACCTTTTAATATACCATACTCCAGTAAGACTGCACCACCCACAGTGACCCTAATAATGCACATGTAGTAATTATTACATTTTCACTTAAAAACCGAAGAATTATCACTTTGTAAATGTTTTGTATTATATTGTAAAGGTGTTCATAATGTTATGCCTGCTTGTTGTACATAAAAAAAACCCTCTGTTTTATCATGTAACTACTGTTTTCTTCTCCTGCTTCGCGTGACTGAATTATTAAATTGATGACTGCACAAAATTGAATCTCCACCAGATTTTATTGCACCTATAAAGACACATTTAGATAAGTTTTATTATGACATATGACATTCCATTTAACTACAGTAATCTGTCTCATCTGAAAATTCTGCAAAGCATTATCCAAGTAAATGCTTTTTTAGGGCAATTTAAACAAACACACTGATTTATATCTTGCTCCTAACAAGAATGATTGTTTTAACAAGGGTAAGATACAGTTCACAGTAATTGTTGGTTGTTGGTTTGTATTTTCAAGTGAGAGATTACAACAAGGGGTATTTCTCACAAACACGTGCAGCTGTTTTACTTTGCTGTATGGTAGCAGTAAATTCATTATTTAGCCACTGGAAGGTGCAAAGAACACCTACAAGCAAAACTTAGAGATCCCATTACATCAGTCATTTGTCGTTCACAGTGGAAATCATGTCTACAACCAGTCTGTCCCAGTTGAGGTCCTCATCTTCCAGCTGCTTGTTATTTGTGTATAATATTATGTATTATTATGTATAATATTGTTATGACCTTAACACTGACTGATTGGCACAGTGGTCAAATTCCAGCTTTGCTAATCAAAACTACTTTAAGTCCTGGATAAGAAATCTTGCAGAGCTATTTTTATGCTTGTTGTCTTTATCTTGACACTGCTTTCTAACCAGTTAAGAGATAAAGGCTGAACATAAATTAGTTAACTAAACCCAAAGAATTTCACATTCCAGTAAAATATTTTAGTTGATTTGTTTTATTAAATTATTTTTGGGATAACCTGTACAAAAATCAGTACTTCATAACATAACCCAATCAATATATGACATTAGATAACATTATGACCACCTGTACAATCCAATGTAATCCAGTACAACAGCTCTGTCGTAAAGTCTACATTTACAAAAATAACATTTTTAGTTTTTAATTTGAAACGAGAACTGTGATAATACTACTACATGTACATTATTAAGATCATTGTGGGCGGTGGAGTCATACTGGAGTATGTTGTGTTAAGAGGTGATTGAACAGGGAACAGCAAACCAACATTGTATTGCAAGAAAAAACACAAAAGTGAACTGATTAACCGTATAAGCTGTAAATTAAAACCCATGCTTGTATGTAAAATTATCTCGAACATGCCAACATTAATTCATTTATTTCTCATTTTAAACTTTTAAACTTGATATGGTCACAGAGATGGCTTGTGACTTTCAGAAGGGACTAATTGGTAGCTGATGACAGACTGGTTCACAAGCTCGTTTACAATACACATCAGCCTCATTTGTGTGAGTGCTTAGGAGCTAGAGTATGTGATATACTGCTAGAGTCTGTGCTTGTTGCTCTGTTGCTGTTATTTTCCTTCTATCCTGTTGAAAATCTTTAGACAATATATGTAATAGTCAGTAATAGAGAGAATAGTTGCCTGTGTCACAAACTGATGTTAATGTCTCCCTGTAGAATTTATGAGTCATTGAACTAATGTGAACATTTGTTGTCTTACTGGAATGAGCATCAAAGCGTGACACTTCCATCCAGTTTGTAGGCAACTAAAGGGTCGTTATGGTGATTCCAATTTCTTGACAGGCTTTATGAAATTCTCCAAATAAAATGAGTCATGGCTTTAGCACACTGTAAGGTCAACTCATTTCAAAATGGTTTTAATAAGAGTGTTTATGAACAAAGTTGAAAACAAAAGATTAAAACAGTCTGTACTCAGCTGAGATTCTCCGCAGTGAAATACATTTAAAATGCACTTCCTTGTTTGCCAGCTTTTCTATTTATCATTCATGTCTTTGTGCCACAAACATACGTCAAAGACACAGCTTCAAACAGCAACCACACACAAACTAATCTGGTGGTTCCTTGAATCCTTTTCCCAGCATAAATGTTGTTGTCAACCAGTTGTATCCTACCCCAACAAGCGTCTGGAGATTTGGGCTGGAGGCAGCAGAATGTTTAGGTATGAGGGATGCTTTCCCACAGCAAACATAGTTTTTTGTAACACGTTCCTGTTTTGTTCTCAAAGGCCCTATGAGAGTCATGAAGACAACAGATAGCTATACTGGTTGTGCTTTTGTAGTATTCCAGCATATGACTCGAGGCACAAAGTTACAACTATAGATGTTAGAGTGTTGATGAAAGCATTAGATGAAAAGTTAGAGTAAGGGATTTACAAAGGTATTAAAATCAATTGTGATGGGGACATGAATGTGGCTACCAAAATTCAGAACAGTCAAACATGACTGAGGCACTAGAGAAATTTCACAGGATTGCCAAAGACATTGGCTTAGCTACATCTATTGAGAAGATGGCAGTGGATATTTATAAGTGATACTTATATCTTGTTGTGGTACTATAGGGAAAATCAGTAGATAATTAGAATTATAAGTTTTTATGTTCTGGGCAAAAGTCATATTTGTGCAAAATATCATGGTAATCCATAGTTAAAGTATGCTAATCAATGTAATGCTAAAATGAAATATCATCAGAAAATGTCTGTACAAAGTTTATTTTTGAATCAATTGAAATATAAAGAGGTGGACCAACTGTATATTGGACCAATACTTCCATCCCTGGAACCACACAATTAAAATGGCTAAAAGTGTAGAGGCGTCTCGCTTAAAGAGAGTAATACTGTACCTTGTAGGGGGCAGTCCTTTAATATGTGTTGAAAATAGTAGTAGACAAATACTAAACACAGTGAAATAACTCTGGGACATCTATTTTTGCCACAGTAATGTTGATTCTGGATTGGTGCCTGGATTACTGCAGATGGAGAACTTACCTGTCACTAAACATTACATAACACCCACATGGTAGACTACTCAACTCTATTATTAAAATACATCATGTAGGTAAGCATATGACGCAAGAGACAAAGAGAGTTTTATCATTGTTGCAGGGTTTACAGGTCACTGATCGAGGTTTTACTTAAAACCCTGTGAGTAACAAATGATCAAAAATGATCTACAGTGCATGCCTTCCCCTGGGTGGTCCAGTGTGATCCCCAAGAAATGTCAAACACTTGGTTTATTAGTAATGCATGCATGAGTGTGTGAGCTGCATGCTCAGTTTGTAAATGTAAATGAATAGCTCTAAACTAGATGAATGAAAGAAGCTGTCCGTCTCACAGCAGTCCTCCTTGCACTGCCAACAGGCTCTGTCTGGTCAGCACCTGGTGGACTCTGAGGACACTGTGGAGGATGTTTTTGGATGGAGGCCTGCCTAGGAAAATAAACCTATGTCTGACCTCAAGCGCCAGTGGCAGTACCTCCTGACCTCACCACCTGACACAATGTTCCTACCATAAGCACAACCTCACACCTGGGTGGCCATGCAGGAAAAGGGAACTCTAGTTGGTGTCCTTTGAGAAGGAAAAAGAAAAGAGTTGAGGAAAAGGAGCAACTCCACCATGCTGGTCCACCACAGGGAATTGATTTGTTAACATTATTAGCATTAATCCTCTTGGCCTGCATTTACTTTCACTCTGACTTGGACGGAAAGATAATGAAACTTTTTGCACATTATTGTTCTTTGGCAACTATTACACTATACCTTTTGTTTCTTTACGATACTGTTCAAGTCTTGCCAGGTGAAGCAAACACCGGCTGAAACTGGTTTGTTTTGAATGATAGTTCTGTACAAGTGCGGCTTCTCTCCTTCTCCCGCAGTTTTTCTTTTTCTCTCTCCCTGAATCTTTTCGTGCATGTGTGATGGCTTCTGTAATGAGGTCTCTTTGATGTGGAGGAGATCTAGGGTAACCAGAGTGCTTAGTTAAGTGGGAGGTGAGGAATGCAAGACAGGTAAAGCCAAAGTCTGTCGTTTTCCCCCCACTAGACCACATCTGACCATCCTGACCATGAATGGATCTCTCTAGATTTTCACAGTTCATCATTAGGTGATTGTTAGGTCATTAACATAGGTTTATTTTCACACATTCTCACACAGGACATCTCTGTATCCCTTAAACCTTCTGTTCCACTTTAATTCTTACCCAATACCCATTCAGACATTTCCTGCAGGCAAACTACAAAGCCAAACTTGTGTAAGCTGCTGACAGACATGTTTCCACAAAGGACTGAGAGAGAAAAACGCTTTGATTCGATGCATTGTAGAGGAAAAAGATGGGCAGCATGGGGAGAAAAATGGGCCGCTCTCTGATTTGATGGATATTTCTGACGCAAACTGGTAATAAGGTGAGTGCTGTCAGTGCAGATATGTGCGTGTCCAAATAAGTCTGTTTCCTTTTCCTTCTCTGCCTCTGTCTCAAACAAGAAATACAACCCAAGGCTACACAATGGAAGTGGTGGAAAGAAAATAACTTTTGTTTTTGATCAGTCATTTAGTACTTTACTCTGTAAACCTTAGAGGCGGGAAACTTCGCCAGAACTTGTTGCAGAAGGACGTGCATTACAAGACATTGGATTATAATTGTTAGGCATTTGAAAACTCAAAGAAAACAAAGGAATCAGAAGAAGTGAAGCACCAAGAGAGAGAGGGAGAAGTTTTGGGATATATTGGGAAAGAGAAATAAGAGGTTTTAAGGCTCGGAGGCAAGATGATACTGTTAATATTGCTTCTCACTGCAAGTGGCCACACAGGTGAGTCAGAAATTTATATTTGTGAAGTTGCTAACAAAGTAAGAAATAGGGCAAAGGCTAAGAAAGCAACCAGCAGAACCAAATATTTTATATGGTCACAATGTGCCCATAAAAAAACACATGATGTCAAATGCAATATACTTTTCAATGCACACAGTAAAACTGGTACTGCTAGTGTGAGCGTGGATATGAGCTTACTGCAATTTACTTTTTTCCATGTCATAATGTGTAGCTCTGAAGTCAAACATAACAAACCATGGACAATTATGACACATCACAGAGAGCCAGACAGGCTTGTTTGCACACACACACACACACACACACACACACACACACACACACAGTCTGTCATATACACACAGAACCTTCTCTTTCAGTCTCACTCATAATCTCAGCTTCTTGCTGAATCAGTGTCTTTAATTTACTCTGCTGCCGTTTCATACATGAACACACACGCTACACACGTTACAGCCTAATTGGGATAAACTCCATATTTCCTTTATGAGTCCAATTAAAAATCAAAAGGGAATTGTTTGATGTTGAGGTAGTAATCTCTTGCTGTAACTGCTGTGAGTTGTGTCTTGCATTAGGTCACTTCTTCTGTTTCTCCCTAAAATGTGTTGCACGCCAACAAATCCTTTTATGACCTTAAACGTGACCTATAACCTTCCAACTGTTCTGAGATCTCACTGACTAGGACTTTACAGAAAAAAGGGGTTACATCTTTTATGGTAACCCTCCTAAAATTGATTTGGTTATATAGACTTTCTGTGTTTTGGATGTCATTCTATGAGTGTGTGTTTGTCTTTGTGGCAAGGATGAAATAGATCACAGGCAGATCATTGCAAACTTTGTAAGTGTAATTGTTTCACCAGTCTCTCTGTTTTTATTCTCTTTAAGATCAGTCCCTCTGCCTGGTCTTCCCTGATATTTTTTTTCTTGCTGGATGTCTGACTCTCTCGGTTCTTTAAAATACCATCTCAAGCATTTACAACACCATTAATGTGCTTGGCCCCTATCTCTCTCCACTTATCTCTGCCCCAGCTGAAAAATTCCATTCACAAGTTAGAGAAGGGGGTTTGGTTCTTTCTTTGAACTGTGGCTGTGTGGTCTTACACCACCCACATATATATTCTCTTTGACAACCTGAACCTAAACATTTCCCTCCATGAGTTGTAATCTAGACGCAAAATCTGGCTATACCCCATAATTTACAGACCCTATAGGTTAAGGGAGCCCATCATGTAAAGAGCAGAGGAGAGGGTAGTATAACACTTGTAATTTACTTTTAGGAGAGTCTGATTCAAGATCCAGATGCTGAAACAGGGAGTGCTTTTGTGTGAGGTGCATGTGTAACGGTAAAACCAGTGTTTATTTATGCTATACAGACATATATCCCTTTTGATGGAAGGCCTTTCTCAGGGCTTTTTTTCTTTATTTTGTAATTTTTTGTATGCCATTAAACAGTGGAATGGGGGAAGAGATGGAGGATTAGATGTTTCATAGATCCTCCTGTGATTACATGGTGATTGTGCCAGCCTGTCAAATATATCAAAATTATATTTGTACATTTTACTTTTTGTTGATAGTTAAAAGAACAATAATAGGTGACAAATTTCACAATGCAAGTTAGATTAAACCTCAGGATGTAAGAGTTCATGTGCCACCACTACTGCTGGTCAAACTAGGAAATTTAACAAATTGAATTTAACAAATGAACAGTTACTTTCACCAGTTTAAGACCCAGTTTCACGTAAAGGCTGTTTTTCCATCCTTTCTTGGTAACAATTTATAATAAGGGTAACGTCAACTCAAGTAATGTTTAACTAATGCATGATTTTATTAATTAATTAAATGAAAGCTGTATCATGGATTCCTGTTGCTCACCATTAACTAATAATGGCATCACTATACTTTAATATGATTAGTTCATACTTATTAGTTAGGAAATGTTACTTTATACTTGTATTGATATCCTGCCAAATTATCTGTAGTACAGGCACAAACGTTAATTTTTTTAAGAGAGATTCCTTATTCAGAATTGTAAAAAGGTTGAAATGTCATTTGTGTGCACACACACAAACTTTATTTTTTGCCATTTGCAAAATATTAATATATATGAAGTAATGGTTAATTCACATTTCCTAATTAAGCATCTGCTAAGTATAATCTAATCACAGAAAACCATAATGACTTCATTCACTTATGGTGAGCAACAGGAATCCCAGTTCTATTTATATGAGCTGATGAATGCCATAAGTTTAAAATAAGAAAATTTTTTTTTACCAACAGTCATTGTTACAGCTGATTATTCTTTTGCCCCCCTGCATGTATTGTGTTTATTGCAATGTATAATTTAAAGATTTTTCAGTGAAATGTACATCGGTGTTAGAAATGTTGTGCATTGCTTTGTTTACTTTAATTCCCAGGAGTTTATTGCCTTCCCATGAGTCCTTAAACTTGCCATATAATCAGTCAGCAAAAGTGCCTAAGCACCTTTTAGTGGATGGATGATCCACGCTGAGATCTAAACCACCAGGTGTTTACATTTGCCTTGCAGAAAACGAATTTGACTTTCCCAGCGTAAGCTATTTTCTCCCAGGGGCAAACCCATAACAAAAGAAAATCAACAGACATGCTCCTACAAGTTTTCCTGCCTTTGCACATGGTGTTTCCAGTTCATGTGGTGTGGGCCACATCATGTGAGGCGTCTTTAGCCAAATTACTGCTATGATTTTATTGCAGACTTGATTAGGCACATGTGACTAACTGCAAACCCCTTCCAGAGCTGTGAATTATAACGGGTTCACGAGGCAAGAGCTGTTCGCTGGGAATTTGATTTTTCTGGCTGTGTGGAGAAACATTTGCCCGACTCACTTCATTTCACACATTAACTGTTGTTTTTGCATAGAAGAGAGACATTTTCATTCTGCAGGCGGTCTCCACTACATCACAGAGGAAAAATGCTAACCCCACTTCACTTACCACAGAAAACCCAGCCAAGTTGACTTGTAGAGAAAGGGAAAATATTGGGGTCTTTTAAATGCGAAACATTCTGTGGGGGAAGTGGAAATATCACCATTTTCCTAACAGAAGAAGCAAAGCACATAAAGACTCAAGCATGATATTCTAAAAAATAGCATGGACCTTGTTCCATTTTTTTCTCTTGGACTGTTTTTCCAGTGAATGGGGTTGGGGGAGAAATGGAAAGACAAAGTTATAATTTGTTTTATGATGGATGCCAACACAAATTGAGAGTTAAGGAGCCAGGGAGAAGAGCAAGAAATTAAAGTAATGTTTTAAAACATTAACATGGAAGGACATTTTTAATGAACGAAAGTGGGTAGAGGGGTTGTGATGCCACAGCATTCTTGTGTGGTCCTTTGTATTTTGCCTCTTTTCCTTTTTCTGCTCTGGCTCTCCCACCTCCTCTAATATTCTCTCTTCCCTCCTTTGTGGCTCTAAGCCTATGAGCTGGCGTGGGCCTTTCCTTACTACACACCCAGCAGGGCTTTAAAAAGGCAGGGCTGGAGGTCTTAGCGGCCATACACACTCTCTGCATGTGCCTCTGCCTGCCTATCTCAGTGTGCTGTTCTGAAAGCCGGCTGTGTCTACCTCTCCAGCCTTCGAGGTTGCTTGGATTAGAGATGCAGATGCAACAGTGCAGGTTCCCTAATCTTCTGCTCATCCTTCTGGCCCCCATCCTGCTGGCTATGGACTGTGCTGCTATGGAGAGCCAAGGTGAGGAGACAACGGACTTATTATTGATGCCTGAGGTTGGGATATTAGTAGTACTCTGTGGGCAGACAAATGGACGTGCAGCGGGACTTAAGCAGGTAAACTCAGTGTGGGAAAGGGTGAGTGTGTGAACACACACTGTGTTTAAGAACTTTCACTGCATTCGTCCACGAATGCAAACTCAGGTATGTAGGTGTAATGGAGAGTCTATGTTAGTGTGGAAACACAAAAGTGTATTTAAGTATATTTTTGCCTCTGTCTACCTGTTTATGTAAAATGTAGGATTGTCTGTTTGTCTTTCCGTTGGTTTTGTGTGTGTTCCTTATTGACTTCCTGCACTGCGAGCCTCACAGAGGACATCAACAGCCAGAAACCAAGGTGTCTTTTTGTCTGTTTTTTGTCAATTTTATACCTTGAGAAACCCTGTTTTTTGTATCTCTCAGAATATGATTCAAAGTGTCAGAGAAAGGCATGGATGAATGTGCATTCATCCACTAAGACTCTTAAATTCACTTAAAGCTTCTCTGCACTCGAGTTTTACCATTCCACACATGCAAAGACCCCCCCCCCCACACACACACACAAACTAGGCAGTCAGTGTCACACACATGCTTAATCTCTACCTCAAATCTCTGTGATCCCTTATATCCAGCCGCACAGACCCAAACACTGATTTCATTCTCTATCTGTTGTGTTTCTCTGAAGCAGCGCTGTACGAACTTGAGAAGGAACCAGCATACTGGGATGCTCAGGCGAGGGCAACACTGGAGGCTGCCCTGAAACTCCACCCACGAAAGTACCGGGCGAAGAACATCATCCTTTTCCTCGGTGATGGTATGTCATGCTACTATTGTTGAACCTATTTCAGCAAATATTACAATATGGTGGTTGGTAAAGTCCGAACAGAGAAAGGTGTATTCAGTAAGCATATTTGCTGTTCTCTGAATAGATCCAGGAAGGTTGGCTTGGACAGCAAGTAGTATATGAGAAGCATATACTGGTATTAGTCACTGAGTACTCAGTAACATTTACAATGGCAGCTGTCTGCAGCAAACAAACTTTGATTAATCAGTGTACACTTCCAAGCACCAAACAGCAAATTCAGTATATAATGGAACATTTCACAGCTCAAATGCCAGTTATTGTCTTGTGGTGGTGACCAAAACAGAGCATAGAGAAAAGGAGATGTTACAATTAGATTTATCACATGGAAAGAAGCATAGTTCCAATCTAATGTGGTAAAACATTAATAACTAGCCTTCATCTTCTTCAGGGATGAGGACTTTTTTAGAAGCTTATAAAGTAACACTTGAGGTAGCAAACTCCACTAGTACAAATGGTGAATGTTATATCTTTAGTAGTCTTCACTGTCTGTGGGGTCTAGCAAGTGACAGCTACTGGCTGTTGGGGAACGTTTCTATCTGGATCAGATTTGACTGGAAAATGTTTCACATTAATTGTCACTTGTGCAGTACGTTTGCAGCTGGTGAGGCATGAAAGTCATTTTTGTAGTGGAGAACTGTTCAAAGGCAGAGTGATTTGAGAGTTTTTTTTCCCCGTTAAATACCAGAATATCTGCTTTAAATCAAACCTAGTTAGTCATGTTTCTGGGTGGTCAGGGCTGCGTTTTCTTTGTGCATCTCTTCTTTAATGCCCTGCCCAAAGCCTGTTCTCAGCTTTTATGACTTTGATGTTTAAGGGAGAGTTTAGTTCATCACAGTTTTTCAACCAAGGTTTTCAAAGTCAGGGATGAAAACCTTCATGAAGAGATGAAAACAGTCCCTAAATTGTGTTAGAAAACATGTTCAAATTGCATAAAGTGTGTGTTTTATGTAAATACTGTATATAGAATTTGCTTTATGTTGATCTGTTACATGTTCTGAATACTTGGAAGATTCACTGTTTTAGAATTTTGTTTTGAAATGTGGTTCTCATTGAAAACCACTGCCTTAAATGTCCCGTCCATTTGTGGATTCAGTAGATGTTAATGGCCTTGCAAATGCTTTGACTTGGTTTACTTAGAACATTACAGAATCATTTTTATTTATAGTTTATAGTCTGAGCTTTTCAAACAAACATAATATTTCTTGCCTGGACTGTTCAGATATTCACAAGCTGGACAGAGAACACAACAAGACACTGTAGTTTTTTTGTTTGTTTGTTTGTTTTTTTTCTGTATCATCGCAATGTACAGTAAGTCAGTGTGTGCCACTCAAAATAATAGAAAAATAAAAGAAGAGACTGTGAGGCTAAATTATTTAACCATAAAAATTACTTTCACATGTCAATCATTGTCTCCAAGGAATGGGTGTGTCCACAGTGTCAGCAGCTCGAATCCTGCAAGGTCAGATGGAGGGCAGATCAGGGGAAGAAACAGTGCTGGCCATGGACACTTTCCCATTTGTGGCTCTATCTAAGGTAATAACACAACACTGCTGATGAGTTGGTTATTAGTGGGCACTCAGTGTAAATCATATAGTTTCAGTTGTGTTGTATTAGTTACAAGGAGACCATAATAATAAATGCTCTTGTCTGCTCTGACCCTATGAGTTAATCTGAGTGCTATCATCTCAAGTGTTGCATTTTGTGTTTGCATACGCGTGTAAGAGAGAGAACGAGAAAGCGAGACTAAAAGCACAAGAGCTGAGTGGTTACCAAGCTTGTGATGCATGTGGATGCATGTATTGACTATAAATCTTTGCCTGTGTCTGCTGTGGCTGCTCAGTAACTCAGCATTTTGTGACACACAGAAAGTTTAGAATGAGAGAAAATTAAGACCTGAAAGTTAGAGATGCTTTGCAAATGAACACCCCAGAATTCCCAGGGGAGGAGTAATGACTTTTTTGTGTGTATCCATTTTTCATATTTTGATCCAAAGATTACATCTTGCATCATACCATCCAAACCTACTCTGGCCTAAATCATTAAATTTTGTCATAATGTTGTGCTTGTGTTAGAAAAAAAAGATCAACATCAGATGAAACTGCAGCCTCATGGCCAAGCATATTTCCTGAGTTATTGTAACTAAGTCATTGCAATTAAAGTTACAGTGACTAAGGAATAATAATTAAGAGAAATGGATTTGTCAGGTTTGGTTTGGTGCTGGGTTAAAATATGAGGCAGACAGGCAAGGTTGTTAAAAGAGTATATTTTGAAAGGACAAGGTGGCTGGTCGAGAGAGACAGGAGGCAGGAACTGGAGCAGGGTCAGGCCTGAATTCACTTCTGGATGAGTCAGAGATGATAATAGAGAGGAGTTAATAAAAAGCAACTCACTGTTGCAGGTATGAAGAGATCGACAGGTCAGTAAGAGTGACTGTTTACTGAGGAAGGTCTGTGCTGAGAAGGCAGGTGGGTAGACAAAATGGTGGTGTCTTTGTAGTCCTTGAGGTGAGCAGAGGAGCACTGGGCTTGGATAGGAGCAGAGAATATTCAGGGTAGAGAAACGCAGTTAGGGTTTGGTCGAGGTCAGAGAACAGTCAGATCAATCAACACATCCACAAACCATAAGCAAGGTCCAAGATGGGTCAAAATTCAGATGAGACAGACTTACAGTTTCCAATAGGAGCTGAGCAAGTTCAGGTTCCAGTCCTTTCTCTTCAGAGACAGGCGTTAGTGATAGACTGATTGACAGAGTAATGAGCCAGGGAATGACAGAGGACAGACGGAGAGAGCTAATCAAACCAAATATGGGCAAGACAGAAAGCCAGGCTGGAGACAGGGTTAGTATTCAGCATTGTTGGTGTCTGTGTTCTGTGTTGTAATCTATACTCAGAAAATATTGTATATGAGCTTTATTGTGTCTATTTAAGTAACATTTTGCAATATATATGTATATATGATATTTAAGAAATTCAAATAAAAATTATAAAAATAAAAATTGATCATCAGCAACAAACATAATATCCTTTATCAATACAAAATTAACAGAAGTAATCACACGAACCATATAAACCATTAGATAAAGGAATCTAACTTAAGGGGAAAGTGTTTTTCATTCCATTTCCAAAGTACATAAAGAGTACCTTGGGAGTTTAAGAGCTAAGTCTGAATATCCCGTGTCACATGCAAGACTAGCTTTACAGTATATTTTAAACAGCAACAGTCACACTGTTCCCACTCTTCTCACAAATTGTGTTTGTGTTTCTCTTCCATAGACTTACAGTGTGGACAAGCAAGTATCAGACAGCGCTAGCACAGCTACAGCCTACCACTGTGGGGTGAAGGCCAATGCTAAGACAGTAGGACTCAGCGCTAATGCAGTGGCCTACGAGTGTAACACCACCTTTGGTAACGAGGTCTACTCAGTACTACGACGTGCAAAGGCACAAGGTAAAGACAATAAAGGCTGTGTGTGGTGTAATAGAAAGGTCAACAGGTTTGAATTATATTCTTATCTTTAAATATGCAATAACAATATACCTTAAAGTAAAATACATGGAATAAAACAATCATGATTCACTACCCAACTGTCATCGTTAAAGGTTCAATGTTCGGACTATAATTGGGAGATCATCTTACAATAAGGCATTTGCGTGCTGAAGCATGCCTATGGTTCACGTGATGATTATGAAAAATGAAACACTTTCTGGGCTTTGTTTTCCTGCAGGCAAAATACTGTTGCTATGCAATTTTGCATCTGTTCTGGCAATTTTCCTGGCACCAAACATGTTTAAGTGTGGAAGAAGAGACACACCAAAGCCAGTGTTGCTGATTAGGTAAAGGGTGCAATTTTGGCATAAAATAGCATTTGTGTTAAAACCTACTATTACAGCAAAGGCAGCTTTACTGCTACTTTCATGGCTGACCTTGGCAAAGGCATTTTGCAAATGCAAATTGATATGCCCATATTTAAAGAAAAAATACCAGTAATATCCACATCAGTTAAATCTTGAGACTTAGAGAATTGGCTAGAATCTTGAGTCTTTTCTATAAAGTTAATTAAACCTTTCCAGAACCCTCACAAAGCAACATCTTCAACTCAACTACAGTGTCTAATTTAAAGAGAGCAGCTGTATTTCCACATGGATGGCACAGCAACAGTAATTCCATCAATTATTTAAATCCCTTGAAATCGAAATCTGTCAGACTATGATTGACAGGACTGATCAGGATCTTACAGTAGATATGTTTTTCTAAACTGAAATCAAGATGTTTTATTAAATGCACAAGTCTAAAGTTGTCATGTCAAAATATTCTTTCTAGCATGTAATTAAGATGGGTGGCGCAGTGGTGTAGTGGTTAGCACTGATGCATCACAGCAAGAAAGGCCCTGGCTTCTGTTCCCAGGTCAGACAGGGTGTTTCTGTGTGGAGTTTGCATGTTCTCCCCATATTTGCGGGGGTTCTCTCCGGGCATTTCTCCCACACTGCAAAGACATGTAGGTTAACTGATGGAGGTTAACTCGCCCAGGACCCCTACAGGGACGAAGCAGTTCAGATAATGAATGAATGGATGTAATTAAGATAATATAGTTGTGGTTTATAGAAACATATCCATATACAACACCCTTGAAATTATATTATGATTATCATCATGATAATCAAGTAAAACATGTTAGTGAAAATTTTGTTAAACTAAATCTGGAGCAGACTTAGACAGATCCCCTCAGAGGTCTGGCATAAATAATATTTATGTGTCCGTAGCATTATGTCATTCCAAACTATAGATTGCATTGTGTTTAAAAAGTACTTAAATATTTGTTTTGACAGCCCAGAAGTGCAAAACAAGAAAACAATAATTTGAATAATTTTTTGACAACTTTGTTACGAGGCACAGTGGTGGGGTTGGATTCTTCTCAGTACTGTCTTCTCCCACAGTCTAAACACATGTAGTTAGGTTAATTGGTGACTCTAAATTCCCCACAGGTGTGAATGTGACTGAACAGGCAATCTGTCCAGGGTGTACCCTGCCTCTTGCCCAGTGACATCTGGATCTAGGTCCAGCACTCCCACAACCCTTAACAGGAAAAGCTAATGGATGGATGAATCTGTGTCAAGAAATAAAAGTACTGACACTGTGTTTAATTTATGATTAACACTTTCATTCTAATCAGAGTGTATGTTTTTAGGTAAATCAGTTGGTATAGTAACCACCACCCGTGTCCAGCATGCCTCCCCAGCTGCTGCCTATGCCCACTCTGTCAGCCGCAGTTGGTACAGTGATGCAGATCTTCCTTCCAGTGCACGCCAACAGGGCTGTGTCGATATTGCCACCCAACTCGTGACCAACTTTGACATTGATGTATGTAAGAACTAAATATGTTTTTGTATTTTGTGTTTTCTATCAGACAATATATACATTTGTTCAAGTTGAATTTAAGAAATAGTACTGTTACTATGTGTACTATTCTAATAAGTGTAGTGGAGCAAAATAGAAGCAATTTTATGATCTGCTGATGTTTTTTGGTTTGTTTTTAGTTGTCTTTTCCTTTTTCAGATGAATTATAACCAGTGTAATTTTGTCTTATGATATATGACTCGTAAGAATATGGCTTATTTTATAAGGGCAATGAATGCTCTAGGACTTTGATCCGGTTAAATGGTTGTTAGATTTACATTGCAAGACGACTGTAGAAAACAAGACTGACCAGACAACGTGCAGAGAAGAATAAAACAACAGGAACAGCACCTGCCCTTACAGCATACAGTAATGCATACAATGTGTGCATACAAAGCAAATATATATTCAGATTGCAGTATGTTCTGTTAAACTATGTCTGTCTTTAAATGAATCATTTTACAGTAGGTTGTATGCCACTAATAATATGATAATACAGCATAAGCATATATGCATATTTAAGAAATTTTAGAAAAACAAAAGGTTATAGTTTTTATGTTATGCTGGTCTTTGCTTATATAGCAACAATTTATGGCTGAATATTTACACTGCTGTTGAAAGGTTTATGGTAACTTTGAAGTATCATAGTTTTTCATGAAAACAGCTGTGCTGTTTGCAAGCATTGCAAATGTTTTTTTGAATCCTAAGTTATCTGTTTAAACTTCAAACTATCAAACACATTGCGCTACTGCAACACAAGACTAATGTTTCTGATAACAGGCCCCCGTATGCCTATGTAGATATTCAATTTAACAGCTGTTTCCAGTTACACTAGTCGGTTACAACATTTACCAAGTCTAAACTTTCTATTTAATTAATTTCTTGTTATAAAATCTTT
>OMLM01008686.1:15046-27431 GCA_900302695.1 Helostoma temminkii
TTGAAAAATAAACTTAATGATTTTTAAAGAAACTCTGAATTTTGCTCTGTCCACTTTAGGATTGTTTTCAACATATATTAATAGAAATGTAAATTGATGTGTATTGAAGTTTCAGATTCTACAACACAGGTCAGCTGGTGAATAACCAGTTTTACCTTTGACCTCAGAGTCCTCAGGTTTGACCTCTGACACCTCCGTCTTGGCCTCTGTGGGAGACTTTGTTTCATCTCCCCCCTCTGGACTCTTCTTCTCGCCGTCTCCCTCCTTCTTCTCGCCTTCCTTCTCTTTGACGCTCTCCGTTTCTCCGTTCTTCGGTTTGTCCGTCTCCATCGGCTCCTCTCCGTTCTTCTTCTCCTGCTCCGCTGACGGACTCTTCTCGTCGTCGTCTGGGATGGCGATCACCTGCAGCAAGAAGCAGAGTTTAAGACACATCCAGAAAATGAAACTTGTCTTAATTCTGATTCATAACGGTGATTTTCCTTTGTGATGTCAAACACAAGCGTCTTTACCTCACTGGCCTTTCCAGACTCTTTGCTGTTCTCACCCTCCTTCTTCACCTCCTTCTCTCCATCCTTCGCTGCCTCCTCATTCTTTGCGGAGTCGTCAACTACAAACAAACAGATTCACCAGTCACCAGCCTGTAAGTTAGTTTAATACACTAACACACCTGAGTAGAGTATGTTCAGCTGTTCTAAAAGCCAGGCTGTGTTACCTGGGGCAGGTGTGTTGGGCTGGGTGTCGGCAGGGGTGCCGGTGGAGGGGGTCTTTCCGGGGGAGTCGGGCTGAGCGGCGGCCCTCTTGTTCTCATCCAGTTCAGCCATCCACGGCATCGACCACTGACCGTTCACATGCTCAAACTCCTGAACCTGGGAAACAAACAAGTACAGAGTAAGAATGAGGCAGATTATTTAATCAGTCATCATTAGTCACTAATCCAAAGACACGAGTGTCAAAATTAACACTGTTAATGAGAATGAAGATTTTACTTGGTAATAAAAAAAAGAAAATCTACATTGTTGTCAACTTTGCTTAAATAAAAAAAAATAAAAGCATTAAAGATCTGATTATTGGAAAAATAAGAGTGACAACACAAAACCTGACAACTTTCTGACCTTTTGACCAATATGGCACATTGTGTGATGTCTGTGTGGAATTTCTTTTTCTTATAACAATTAACTCAATTTTAATAGATGAATTTTCAATCAATCCATGAAGCGTTTCAATACAACTCGGGATCCTTAATTCCTTTAAACGACTTAAAATCACTTCTTCAAACGTGTGTAACTGTTTTGTACTTTATCTCACTGTCTGGACTAATGAACTCTGATGACGCCAGATCATATCAGGTATTTACAACAGGTGAGTTTATCACCTTTTTGCGGATGAGTGACATGACGCCGATGCGTGTGAGGACGTGTTGTCGGGACAGTCCTTCCCTGGGGACGCCGTCTGCGAAAGTCTCTGCCCCGTCGGCTCCGGGCTCACAGAGGTGACGCATGAAGAGAGAGACGTAGGCCCTGACCGAAAGAAAAGGAAACAGTTAGTGAGGAATACACGACTGTGATCACTAATTAAGCAGAAAATAAAAGACCAGTTAGGTATAAATTCCAGAAAATATCTGCTGCGACAATTCTTTCAGCCCCAGACTTTCTATTTTAAGACGTAGCTGTGTTTCTTACTTGAACTCCTTCTCAGATTTCCCTCGCAGGTCTCTGACCAGCCACTGCGTGGTGAAGGCATCTTGGGGAGGCATCCCATAACGCATCACTGCGTTCAGGAAGGCCTTCCTCTGCCGAGAGTTAAAGCCCAGCACCTGCAGAACAGCAGAACACAAAGCATCAGCCACATCTGCAGCTTTACAGAATATCACATTTAGTCACAGAAACAAAACTGTGTTTTGTAACAAGCGCTGAGCCGCTCACCTCGATGTTGCCTCCCACCCTGGCCAGCAAGGGGGGCAGCGGTTTGTCCTTGTCGTTCCTCAGGCCCTTCCTGTTCGGCCTGCGGGAGTTGGCTGCAGAGAAGAAACAGATGCTGTGAATATACGCAGATTATACCAGACACTCTGTCACAACGTGCTACACTGTGGCACAGTTTCCAAAGATAAAGAAGGAAAGAAATTAAACTGAAATTGATTAAAATGAACTAACCTACCACAATAACACAAAGTCAAAACCACAGAGTGGAGCCAGAACAGAATAATTAATGTCAGTGTTTCCTTTGTACAAGCTTTTAGAGAGACACAAAATCAAGACATATTTTTTTAAATTGCACAATTTTAAAGAAGTAGAAGAAGAAGAAGAAGAAACGTAATGAGTGACTGTAAAAAGTGTTTAACATTAGCACGAGTCAGGATTTGATCTGATCTGCTACTGAGCTTTACTGGTTCAAGTTTGCCAAACTGGACCCATTCAGGATTCTGGTCTGTGAGGACTTGTTTTAGTCTCCAAGAAGACAAGGACTTTACATCATGACTGTAACTAGACTGAAACTTGTAGTTCTGAAGGTAAAGTTGCACAACTCAATAGGTATTATATTTTTATTAGTGCCAATAACCCATTTTCATTTAAGAAAATAATATTTAGTAAAATCACTTAAAGAAGCCTGAGTTTGTTTCCTAATGAAAGTTCTAAGTTCTGGACCAGCAAAGAGTTGGTGCCAGGCTGGAACCAGTTCCTCGTTAGAAAGACGGTTCTTTGGTCATGGAAACGCAAAGTGCTTGTTGGAAACTGGGAGCTAGACCTGAACCAGTGGTAAGAGGATGATAATGACTCTTACCTTCTGATCGCTCGTCAAAGTCCTCATCGCCCTCCTCAGATGCCACGGAGTAATCTGATTGGCCATCGGACTGGTCATCCTGCCAATCAGCTGGAAGACAAAAACACATACACATATTTTAAATGTTAAAATTATTCCTATATGAATATTTGAAGTTAATTAACTTGAAGTCGAGCTGAGGTTATGTAGTTTTTCCTGTATTTGCAGGTAAACAAACAACTCTCAGTGTCATAAACTCCAACTAGACTCTGTCATATGACTGTGTGTGTGTGTGTGTGTGTGTGTGTGAGCTGCTCCTGCATGCACGCATTATTATGTTCAAATAACAGCACAATAATCACAACATCAATGAAAGATTCACCCATCAACAGGCCACTAAAGTGTCTAAAGCCTCTATGATTTCAAGTTATTAAGCTTTTTGTGTAGCAAAACAAAAATCCAGTTTTAAGTTACTAACAGTTAAATGACGACCAGAGAAAAAACATCACACGACTACGAGTCTTCAGTGCTCTAAAAGGTCACTGTTCACGTTCAGGCCAACATTGCTCAGCTGCCTACAACATTTTCAGAATAGAATCTTTATGTTTAAATCTTTTTGCTTTTTTGACAGCATCATTATGGATTCAAGTTTAGATATATGATAGTAAATATTGAGGAGATCAAGAAGCTTTGCCTGCCCAGCATTTTAAAAGTGCCATAACTAATATTTTACACATTTTTAAAGAAATTCTGTGTAAACGGGACCAGACCTGTTGTGTCTCATCTGCTCTAGTGTACTTCATGTTTCTCGGGTATACACACACACACACACACACACCTTATTTTTATTTTCAGTTTTTCCCTACGGCTCACGGTCGCTAAGTGACAGAGCCAAAACGCACGCTCTCATTTCAAACGAATAGTGGAGCTGTCACAGAGAAGCTAGACAGTCTGTAGCCATCTGTGGTGCTACATTAGCTTAACTGCTAACATTACCACCATCTCTTCATCAAAACAGACACCACACACACACACACATCCTCCAGAAACAATGTTAAGTATCTGCATTAACTCAATCTTTGGTATCTTATTTCAGCGACGGACCATGTGACATTTGCATCTTCACACAGCTCACTCTGGTGATGGCTACATATTTGGGAAGAGTGATGAGTGATGTACATGAATAAACAGGACGGGAGGAACAAGGAGCAAAGCTGTAGCTGTAGTGTTTGTTCTGGTTCAGAGAAATTAGTTATCGTTCCTTTACTCATAAAAGAATTTCCCCTCTCCTCTTACCTGTGTCTTCTTGTGAGCCGTCGTTGTAGTTGACCTGTTTGCGGATACGTTTGCCTTTGCCCAGGTTACGGGCCAGATCCTCCTGCTGCTGCTCGTAATGGTGACGCAGCAGCTTCTCCCAGTAGTCTGGATCCACGCTCTCCTCCTGCTTGATGATCTCCCGCTGCACCTCCTCCTCCTTAACAAAAAGACGCAAGAGGAGGTGAGAGACGGAAATAGGACGAGGGGAAACTTCCTCTCATGTATTCCCACATCACTCCAGGTGCTCACCTCCTCCTCCTCGTCTTTGACCACGTACTGCGCCACCTTGAAGGAGCTTAGGTACTCGTTCATGCTCTGCAGCTCCGTATCGTCAGTGGCGTCCTGGTTCCTGTCCAGCAGACGGTCAATGGCCTTGTCGTCGTAGTGAATGATGCTGCTGTCCTCCTCTTTGTTCTCACCTGAAGACGCCCAAACACCAGTTAAACATCTGTCATCACGCCCTCCGTCCCAGCCGATGTAAATATGAATCTTTCCTCACCTTCTCCCTCGTCCTTGAACAGCTCCTCGGTTCCGAACTTGAGGATGTCGTCCAGTTCCTGTTTGGACAAGGAGCCTGTCTTGGAGCCAAGACCAGGTCGGACCACCAGGTGAGTCAGCATCATCTTCTTCTTGGCAACCTGGAGAGATGAAACAGAGTCGGAGGGAGCACAGAATAAAGGACATTTATTATTATTAGTTTTGCAGGTATAGCAGCAGGTAATAGATCACAACAGACATTGCTAAATCACTTTATGTACTGAACACGCCATGCTCACCTGAGTAATCCTCTCCTCCACAGAGGCCTTGGTGACGAAGCGGTAGATCATCACCTTCCTGTTCTGACCGATACGATGAGCTCTACTGAAGGCCTGGACACGAGAAGGAGAAGGAGGAGGAGGGAACTTGTGAACACGTAGCAAAACAAGCTCATATATCGACACGTAAATAAAGTGATTCTACAGTTTTTACAGTGTAAGTGCTCGTCGTGTACCTGGATGTCATTGTGGGGATTCCAGTCCGAGTCGTAGATGATGACAGTGTCAGCAGTGGCCAGGTTGATACCCAGACCTCCAGCTCTTGTTGACAGCAGGAAGGCAAACTGCTGAGCGCCAGGAGCTGAGGAAAAGAAAGTGCATAGATAGAGATTAGATCAATCAAGAACACACTGAGAAGGTCAGAGTTAAAAGTGTCATTCGTATGAAGAATGTGAAGCAAACATAAAGACAACAAGAAGATGTTTGTCTAACCATTGAAGCGATCGATAGCTTCCTGTCTCATCCCTCCTGTGATTCCTCCATCAATTCTCTCGTATTTGTAGCCCTCATTCTCCAAGAAGTCCTCCAGCAGGTCCAACATCTTGGTCATCTGTAGCAAAACGCAGCGAAGATGGTTTGTTAAGAAAGCTGATGAGACATGTTCACTTTTACTGTAAATGTAAATGCTAAAAGTCACAGAAGCTTGATAACTCCAGTCCCTGGTGTCTGACCTGAGAGAAGATGAGCACTCTGTGTCCTCCCTCCTTCAGCTTCCTCATCATCTTCTGCAGTAACAGCAGTTTCCCAGCGGCCTTTGTGAGAGCGTTGCCGTCGTACATCCCGTTGGGCATCATTGGAGCTTCCTGTTTGGAGTGACCAATCAAATATTGAATGTTTTGCGAACTCAGAAAAAACTGCATTAAACTTAAGTCATGACAGAGATCACTATCAATGTGAACACTGTTGGGTCGTACCATGGCAGCCGCAGGGAAGAGGTAGGGGTGGTTGCAGCATTTCTTGAGGTCCATGACAACATTGAGCAGAGAAACCTGGTTTCCTCCTCCTTTGGTATTGAGGGCCTCAAAGTTCTTAGTCAGGATAAATTTGTAGTATTTCCTGCAAACAGAAAGTAAAAATATTTACACTTTAATTTTTATACCGCTTCATTTCGTCCTGATGGGTCAAGCATCTCTCTTCATTCTCACTTTTGCATGGGGCTGAGCTCCACTCTGACGATGAGCTCTGTCTTGGAGGGCATGTGCTTGAAGACATCAGCCTTAAGCCTCCTGAGCATGTGTGGACCCAGCATGTCGTGCAGCTTCTTGATCTGGTCCTCCTTAGCGATGTCTGCGAACTCCTCCAGGAAGCCCTCCAGGTTACTGCAGAGAGAGGTGAGTTACTGCTCCACAGAAGATACAGTCGCTGTGTGGACACAAGCTACGACAACCAGCTGCAGTAAACGTTTTTTTTTGTACGTGTATAATTTGCCAACTCAGGCGATGTATACACTGTTACTCATCAACATAAACCCTGTTAGTTCCGACATTTTAAGGCTAAACAGCACAAAAATCTGTTCGTAGCAAAACAAGCAGCGTGACTGTGTTTTGACCTGTTTGTTGAAACACTTTTTATGCAGTTTAGATGGTTGAAGTGATGTTTGTTGACTGAGATTAAAGTAAAAAAACGTGAAATAATGAAAACAGCAAAGAAGCAAAATGAGGCAAAACACAGAAAAATACATTTGATATAGAAAAGTCTAGTAGTTTTGCAGACTTTGTAAACTACTTTTTTTCATTTGAATTATCACTATTTGAGATTTGAGAAGAAACAGAAGTGAACAGAAGATGTACACAAACATTGGTTTGTTGTCAGAGGCTACAATAGGAATATACTGCTATGTGAACGGTTTTACAATCAATATTTAAGTTTGTGAAAAACTGCTACTGAGCTCACAAATCTGTTAACATTTGTTATTTCTTTACATTAAAAGACAAAAACATATCAACTCACAGCTTAGTTTCACAAATCGCTGCTCTATGACTAAAGGTTGTTGTTGTAGGACGGAGTGCGGAGCCTACCTGAACCTCTCAGGTGTGAGGAAGTTGAGCAGGTGGAAAAGCTCCTCCAGGTTGTTTTGCAGAGGAGTTCCAGTCAGCAGCAGTTTGTGTTGAAGAGGGTAGTTGTTCAACACCCGGAAAAACTACAACAGAAGAAACAACAAGTGTTAGAGAGTTTCACTGTGAGACATCAGTCACATCTGTCTGCACACTCTTAATTCACATGTCTGATGTTTTATTCCAAAGGTTTACAATAAATTACTGCAGACCAACAGGCAGTGATTCAGATCTAACCATCTTTTATGTGTTATGAGTTCTTTTAGGAACTAAAACTCTATCTGTACCTTGGACTGATTGTTCTTCAGCCTGTGGGCCTCGTCCACCACCAGGCAGGCCCAGTCTATGGAGCCCAGGATGGCCATATCGATGGTGATCAGCTCGTAGGAGGTCAGCAGGACGTGAAACTTGATCGATGAGTCTTTCTGTTGGACAAAATAAAAGTATTAAAAGTGATTTTTAGTCCAATGCCCAACTGCCAGTCCTGCTTTTGTCAGTGAAGTCCTTTTAGTGGTCCATGGCGTCTCACCTTCATCCTAGAGGCCTTCTTCCCTCCTCGAATGGCATTGTCCTCGAAGGAGAACTCATTCTCTCTGATAACTGCTCTGCTGTCTTTGTCTCCAACGTAGGTCACCACGTACATGTCGGGGGCCCACATCTCAAACTCTCTCTCCCAGTTGATGATGGTGGAGAGTGGGGCACTGACCAGGAACGGCCCCTTGGAGTGGCCCTGGGAGAGAATTAAATTTGTAAATTTTTTTTGCCGTGGTATCGAAACAGCGTATGACAGATTTTGAGCAGCATTGGTTCTGGTTTCTGGTATTGTGACATCTCTAGTCTGAGACCAAAACAATGATCGAAGGTGAGTTTTGATTCATGGAAAATACAACCCTGTTATTTCAGATTTGCAGTAACTAAAGCAGTGTTTGGTTCATGTGTTTCAAACTGGCACAAACCTGAGAAATTAACAAATGATGGGAAATTAAATTTAAAAAACCAATGCACAAGCACATTTCCATTCCAAAACGAGATAAACTTTTTGTCCAACATGATAAATACTTTTACAAAGTTAAATGAACTTTATTGTACAACAGCGTCAACAGAGTCATAGGTGATTTTTCAGTTTTCTTGTTTTTCACACGAAAACTAAAGGTTGTTTAATTTGCCATGAGACAAATGACACTAAACTACTAAAAGATGATCAACTAACTGATTGACTCAGCATTTCTGTAGTTTTTTTTCCATAAATAAATACAAAATATTTGACAAACAGCCTCATAATGTGTCGTAAACATAAGTGATTTTCAAGCAAATCCTCTACTAATTCTGAACATAAATGACAATGAGCTGCTGTGAATCTGACAGGAAGTGTATTCTGACCTCCCTCCTTTAGGTGGCAGTAGGTACACATGATCAGTGTCTGTTTATTGTTTGGGATCCAACTTAATGTAGTCAGATTTCACCTGACTTATACAAAATGGCTGGATGGCTCCAGACCAATAGGATGACAGCTACCGGCTTCAACATCAGACTAAGGTATTGTAAAAACTAAAACTGAGCCAAATCTGTATCTAAAAAAGTCAAATGAATGAGTTTTATGCTAAATAAGTTTAATAAAAAAAAATAAAAAATCCTCTTTAATAAATATCACAAGAAATAAATGTAAAAAAACAAAAGTTAACAGAGTTCCCACAAACAAGTTAAGACACATATCTGAAGCATACGAGTGTGCAGTTTCAGGGAATAAAATTATTACATCAGAGAAACTTCACTCAGTTTGAACCAGCCACTCACCTCTTTATAGAGCGAGTAGAGGAAGACAGCGGTCTGGACCGTCTTTCCTAATCCCATCTCATCGGCCAGGATGGTGTCGGTTCCCTGAGCCCAGGAGAAGCGCAGCCAGTTGAGACCCTCTAGCTGGTAGGGATGCAGCGTGCCGCCCGTGCTGTCCAGGTACTCCGGCTGGCGCTCGAATTTTATAGTTGGCTGGGAATAGAAAAAAAATGAAAGTGAGTTAGATTTGTAAACACAAGTGTGCTGCTTTGTAAGTTGTGACTCAAACAGAAATTCTGGCCTCAATCCAGAGCAAATAAACAACATTTAATAGTAATAGTGAGTGAGATTCAGAGCAATCAGAGACAACACAGTCAAAACATAAAATACAAGCAATATTATTATTATTATTATTATTTTTCCTATCTTATATTCGGTGTCGCCACAAGAGGGATGGTCTGCACTTTGATTTGACTTGCCCTCCCACTGATGCCCTTCCTGACATAACTTCCCAATTTTGCACCGAGCTTGGGACCAGCACTCAGAGTACACTGCTGCAACATTTTCAGGGTTCAGCGTCTTTGACATTTAGACATTTCACCGCTGTGAACCGCCGACCCTTGGGTCGAGCGGCGACCACTCTATCAGCTGTGCCACTGCCACCTCTTAATTTTGTTGTTGAAGGTTACAGATGTGAGATCAACTCTAACTCATCTTTGGTGAAGGGTTATGAGTCAAAATGAGATGTTTTTGACCGCAGATTTAAAAATGAAATGTCATACAAATGTGAACAATCCCCAGTCTGGACTTACGTCTATCACAGGGTTCTCAGGAGGTCTGTCTGGCTTCTTCACTCTTCCTTTCAATTTGATCTTCTTCCCAGGTCTGCCATCATCTCCCATCATCAGCTCTCTGGAGCAAACGCACAGTCAGTAAAAGTTTTTGTGTTTTCTGAGGTTTATCCAGATGCTGCCAGTTTAAAGCCGTTACTCTGCGTCTTACCTGTGGTTCCAGTACTGCAGCTTGTAGGGGTCATACTCAGGTACGTCCATGTCTTCTGCCTCCCAGGTCGCCTGGTCATACGGCAGCTCTCTCCATTTGATGAGGTAGTGGACATTGTTCTTTCTGTCCACACTGCAAGACAAAGCACAGAGAAGGAAGCATTTAACTTTGGCACGATTCACTTCACAATAGTAAACAACACAACCAGATCTACATTATTAAACAGCTACAGTATGTCAAACTAGTGATGTGAATTATCTAAAACTCTACAGGGGGAAGGTAAAGGGAAGAACTTAGGATTGTAAAAGTATAATAAAAAAAAATGAATGAAAGGATATTTTGATTGCATGGTGCATGATGTCAAAGAAACAGCTTATAAAGTGAAAGAGCTGCAAAGTCACTGGAAGAAAGTTTAAACACTTAAAAAAATAAAAATCAGGACTGTAATTAAAAAACTTGCAGCATTAAAGCTGAACTCATATGAAGCTCTGAACTGAATGTTTAAAGATTTATGTGCTGACCTGTGGTTGAGGATGCGGTGGATCATCAGCCACTCCATCTTGATTCCAAAGCGAAGGTATTTCTCCTCCAGCTGTGCATACATGGGGTCCTTGTTCTTCCTCTTGACACTCTTGTCCTCTTCTCCATCACCAAAGTCAATGGGTGGCGGTTCGTCCATGTCGTTCTTCCTCTGGTAGTTCCTGAACATCACCTGGCAATGGAGCTCCAGCTTTAAGGGAGAAAGAGGAGAAATGTGATATGGAACATGATCAAATACACATTATTTAATTGCGAGTGTGTGTGTGTATGTGAGAACAAACCTGGAGTTCTGTGACCCACGAGCAGTGCCAGTACGACATGTTGCACCATTTGGCGAAGAACTCCCTCTCCGGCCGCCCTGCCAGCGGGGCGGGGTCGGGAGCATCAGCTGGAAGGTCTGGAGGGCGAGGGACCGGTGTGGGAGGAGGAGGGTCTCCCCATCGCCAAGTCAGGATCTTCTGGACCTTCCCTTTCATGGGCGGACACTGTAAGGAGATGAGTGAAGGCGTTATTATCAAAACTTCATCTATTTTATCAGATGTTCAGATTACAATTTTTTTTACCCAGAGAGAGAGAGAATTATTCATAGTCATAAAAGGCAGATCAATATAATATACAAGTAACATGAAACAAACACTAGAAACGGGATGCTGCTTTGCTGTGTTTTATGAACAACATAACTTTATAGCTTTGTGTCCTTTTTGTGTATTTTATAGACAACACAACTGAAGAAACAGGTAATGAAATAAAGGAATAACCAGGGCTGACAGCGACAGTTATCAACACAAATGTACAAATACTCAAAAACGCCTCTGATAAATTTGCTGAACCAAATGTGTTCAAATAAAAATCCACATCCAAATAAAAACAGCACCAATAAAAGCTTTTTTCTTTTTGTGGATTAATAAACTTAATTACTCAAAACTCCATAGTATTCCAGGTGTTCCCCGACTGAAGACGCAAACACGCAATCAGTCATTCAGAGAATTTGAGCTGCTACATGTCTGGTTACACCGATGAAATCTCTTCTGCTGATTGTCCCTTTAACAGCTGATTATTTTAACCATGCTAATTTTAACAAGCACAGAAATATCCAGTGGATCGATAAAACGCCTTTCTAGTCAAACTCTACTGAGCAGAATGAGCAAAAATATCCACTGGATCGATGTAAAGACAGATTCAGCTGATTTGACACTTCAAACCTCAGTCACCCTGTTTGACCACGACTGACTCATGGCTGACTCACCGTGCAGCGGGGGCAGATCCACTCTCCGTTGGGAATCTCTGGGAGTGGTGGGTTGAGGCAGTGGATGTGGTAGGATGACGGGCACGAGTCGCAGCAGAGGAGCTCTCCTCCGTCTTTACAAACTCTGCAAAACTCCATATGGTGGTCGTCCTCCTCCATTTCTCCTGTCTCACCGTTGTCTTCCTCGCCGTCGGAGCCCTCCTCCCTGGCCTCCCACTGGATGCCTTCCTTCTCCTGGGATGGAGACACAGAAATGAAAATAAATGTATGTATATAAGTTATATTTAACTCTTAATGAGCCTGATCTGTTTGGTATTTAAAGGAATAGTCCACGGTAATTGTTTTCCAAATTCCAAACACGTGAAGGCAGCGTGAAAAGCATTTGCCATAACAGAGGAAAGGGAGACGACACATTATTTAAATATGGTGCACAATCGCAGAAAGTTGCAGTTAAAAGCCGCAAAAAATGTTGTGTCTAACACAAATTGAAGAGCCTTATTATGAGGAGCCTTCGGGAGAAGTTGCGTGAAGAGAGAGTAAAGGTTGGATTGTCTGTTACAGACAGATGCAGACCTCCACCCTAAATGTGATATTGAAGACGCTGGGAAAGAAGCGTGCTGACCTCTTTACCATGTCAGGTGATATCTGCAATTTTATTAGTGGCTCTAAAATGTCTGAAGATTACAATCGTGCCACCAGGTATAAAATTTTATATATAATCTTCTCAGGCCACTCAAACTAATTTTAAGTGTTCAATACGCTACTTGCTTTTCTTCAGAGGTCTGGCATGACACCACTGTGCTGGGTTTTGTTATAGACAGACACATCTTGTACAATAATCTTGTGTATATAATATTGTGTATTTTTATACTTCGATTTAC
>OMLM01008688.1:4498-24363 GCA_900302695.1 Helostoma temminkii
GGGAGGGAAGGGTGGGAGAGGAGAAGTCATTTAGGGGAAGGAGTGATAGCTTGTGAGCCTCAAACTGTTTGAGAGACAACACATTAGTGTCACCGGCTTCTCTATTTTACAGTCCTGAGCTTCTGTTTTACAAAAGCCATCGACAATGTTGTGCAGTTTTACACACACACCTCCAAGGTTTCACTGTACTGCGGACATGCCAGTTCTGGTACTAGTAGATTATTCGCCTGATCCAGTGTAACATATATGTGCAAACATAACTGTAGAAAACACAATAATATAGAGAGAGGGCAAAAATAAAAAATAAATCCTTAATCATAAACTTGAATCCTTCTGTGTATTGTGTTGTATAGAAATATGTTAGGTTGGAAGAGTTTTGGATTTTGGTCAGAATTAGCTTATATTAGACTGTTTATGTGAAACTACACTCACAGGTTGTATAAAGATCAAAAAGAAATCGTTCCATGAGCTAAAACCTTAAACTCACCAAAATAAACGTGTGACTTTATTAGGATTTAGTTACACTTCAGATTTTCTGTAGTCCTTTGCCACACAATGCTTTATCTTTACCCACAGATTTTTACTTTAGACTTTTCTATATTCCTTAACCTCTGATGGAGATGGAAACAGTTGCGCATAAAAATTAAGTAAGTTGACGGTGACGGTTATGAGAAATCAAATAACGATGCAGAGGGAAATTGGTTAAATTCTTTGTGATCTTCTCAAAAGTAAATATATTTTCTTCTGACTTCTGACTTTTTAATGTGAACTACCGTGTTTAAATTAGGCAGGGCAAAACAAAATGACACTGTGTGACTGAATAACAGAGCCTGAGAAGAAAAAGCTTCTAATTAAATAAAGTTTTTTGCATCAAATGCAGCACAAATTAACGTTAGTGCAAAAAAAAATAAAACAATGTCACTTTTATTCCAGAGATTATACCTTTATTTCAGACTGACAGGGCAGATTGACTAACTATATGGGTCAACATGACAGCCCTGGTATAAGCTTGAGTTCAACTCAGCTATGCTGTTTGACTCCCACATTAAGAGAGATAGAGGAGTAGAAGAAAAGCAGGACGAAAAGAAAGCGAGAAAAACTAAAAGACATTGCAAACTGTTCAGCTGTGAAGAAATAATGAAATTATTGCAGATAAAGTCAGGAAGAAAAGAGCTTCCTATGAAAATATTTATCATTCCACAAACGTTTGGCTACAGAGGGAGTTTGGAATTAATTTGTGTTTTCTTAAGAGGGGGTGCCTTGCGCTACAGGATGGGGAATTCTCCACAGCCCGGGACTTTTTGGGCTGCTACTTATTCACAATTTATTAGAGCTAGTAATAAGAGCCATGAAGGCTGAGGAGAGAGAGGGTCCTGGGCCAGCCGTGGAGTACAGAAATGGGGCCTAATGTTATTAAGAGACGAACCACAGTGTTAAATCAAAAACGACGGAGCACACACCTCTGGTATGTGGTCTAAGCAGACTTCTCTATCAGAATCCCGGATATGATTCGTGCAGGTTAAAATACAGGTATGTAAAGAGATCTACAATCTGCAACAGACCCAAATCTGATACAGCAGCTATCTTAAGCAAGAATACCACTTTGGCTGATCATTACCCATGCAGGTTTATTTCACATAATTGATGCTGACAAGGACACACATATGTCTGGTGTATTTTACAAAAGAGAGAAACATAATAACACTATGTAACATATATGGAGATATGGGGAATATTAAATAAATGAATTACATAAAAATTAATGGCGTTCAACCAGTGTAATGTGTAATGAGAAGATTTGCATTATCAGATTTCTGTGTGTTGAATCTATTTGTGCACCAGTGGGCCCCATCAATCTTTTCTCCTCTGACTGTGCAGCTGATAGAAATGTTTAAAGGTGATTTAAATGACTGGAAAAACACAGTGAGTGAATTTGTCTGGAGCCATGAAGGGGTCCTTGAAAAATATGAATACCAGCCTTTGAAAAATGCTTAGCAAGGCTCCCCTAATTTAGTTAATGAGGGTCCATGCATGTCTGCTGAGGGGGTGTCGTGATTTGGGTGCAATCTTCTGTACTTAACGGAGCAAAAAGTGCTGCCCGGATTTAACCAGCACCAAGAAAAACAAAGAAGCTCAATGTAAAGAAAAGTGCACCCAACTCTACACCCTGATATTTATTTTAAAATTAATCTGACTTTTTATCTGAACCGTGAAATAGAAAATGATTTCATGTCAGCTGACGTGATATTTTCAACTTTATTAATTTACGTTTACATTGGCCAGACTTTTTAAAGATTTTGTATAATAATTTAAATACTCGTATATCATAATAAGCAAATTTTAAAATACAACATTTTAAATAAATAAGAATAACTACTAATATCAACTTTTTTAAATAGATGAATCGCTGGAAGATAGTATGAGGTCATCATTCTGATGTAAATGTAAATTACATGTGTGTATATTTGTACGCTTATTTTAAGTTTTAGGTTTGTTTCAGAGTTGAAATGCGATTAAGCAGAAATATTAAAAAGCGTTGACTCTGTAGGATAAACATAATAGTTTGACCGAATAAATAACCTCGAAATCACGAGATCTGATAAAAAAATTTTTTTTTAAAGAGAAACCAAATAAATTCCATCATGGAATATAAAAGTAAAGTTATTTGACACTTACCATTATTCACAAACAAGAATTTGCCCGAAAAAAATCCGTTTATCAGTCAGAGCAGTTGTCTCTCCATGTCCAGGAGGGACTCCGCAGACTTCTCACAAGTGTCCCAGCAAATCACAGACAACGGGAGCGCTCCTGGGAAGAGGAACGAGGCGCACAAGGCTTCGGTCGAGAGGCTCCAGGTGCTGACAGCTTTCTGCAGACGCTCAACTAAACATCGATCTCACTTCTGTTCCTCAGCAGCTTCAGGAGCGCGTTTGCTTTACCGGTGGTGGGGAAGTTATGTTAAGTAAATGAGCGAAGATTTTTGGGACCTCCTCCTCCTCCTGGGTAGAGTGCGCGCTGCACACAGCGTGAGCGTGTGTGTTTGTGTGTGCGTGCGTGCGCGCCCCCTTTATCTCAACCTCTCTCATTTATTCCCTCAGCTGAAGCGCTTCAGTTCTCGGCTTCTTGTCTTTATCTCAGTGTAAAATCTTTGTTTAGTTAAGGGCTCTTCTCCGCATTTGTTTACACAACGATCCACAAACGATCCTCTGAAGCTGCTGACTCTCTGTCTGCACTCCAGTCATGAGGATTTGTGGTAAACAACTGTGGGTAATTGACAGTTGTTGTTATCTTTCCCTGTTAACTGTGTATTCTTTTTGGCTGCGTTAATATCAGTTATTTTATTAGTTTATCCAACCGGCACGAACTGAATTGAAAAGTCAATACGGGAAGTATTTAGATAAAAAAAAAGTTTCTTAAATCCATTTCATTTAATATGCCTATTCAGGCTTTACTTTTGTTTTTCATCATGTTACAAATAAACAACAATAGTTGTGGTGAGAGAAACAAATGAAGCAAAAATAATAAATATAGAAAGCAAAATCATTCAATGGATGTCCCCATTAAGAGTGATACATATTTCATGATACATTCAAATATAAACAACATCAAGTAGCCAGTTGTATTTATCCACTTTATCAGTGTAAAACCTCAATATGCAAAATAACAGGTACATTCTGATCCTAAAGACTGGACATATTTGTATTACACTGCTGTGTCATTTCTTCCACTGCTGTGAAAAAGAATTTGCCCCCTTCCTAATTTTGTATTTTATTTTTTGCATATTTGTCATACTTAAATAATCATCTTCTAAATGTCAATATTACACAAGGATATGATGAGGAGGTACAGTTTTTACAATTTCTACAGATGCAGTTTTTAAATGATCATTTTATGAATAAAAGCTGTTTCAAACCTGCATAGCTCTATGTGCAATAATTAGCAATGAGTCTTTCACATCTCTGTGGAGGAATTTTAGCCCACTCTTCTTTGTAATTTTTTAAAAAAATCTAGCCACACTGAAGGGTTTTTGAGTATGCACGGCCATTTAAGGTCATGCCACATCATCTAAATTGTTAAGACTTTGACTAGGCCACTCCAAAACCTTTATATAGTTTGTTTTGGGAGCCATTCAGAGGTGGCTGGTGTGCTTCGGATCATTGTTTTCTCTAAGAGCAGGGAATTGATCGCTCCATCAATTATGGCAAGTTCTGCAGGTCCTGCAGCCCCAGACCACCACACTACCACCATCACATTTGACTGTTGATATGGTGTTCTTTTTATGAAACACTGTGTTAGTTTTACTCCGGATGTAATGGGATATACACCTTCTAAAGAGTTCAACCTTTCCACAGGATTTTTGCCCAAATGTCTTGTGGTCAATCAAGATGTATTTTGGCTAATGTGAGATGAGTCTTTGTATTGTTTTTTGGTCAGCAGTGGCTTTTGCCTGGAAACTCTGCTATGGATGCCATTTTGCAGCACATTGTTCTGGGTTTTTTATGATCTCCTGGATGAGTTGTCATTGTGCTTTTGGAGTAACTTTGGTAGGCCGGCCACTCCTGGGAAGGTTCACCGCTGTTCCACTGTTTTCTCCATTTGTTGATAACAACTCTTACTTGATTTAACAGGTCTGGGAGTAATCGGGCCTTGATGTGACAAGTGAAATTGAACTTAGCAAAGTGTAATACAGCACTGTAAATGTCTGCTTGATATCACAACCTGTGCAGTGCATTAGTTACTCTGGAAAAAATATGTAGATTCACTGTGATCTCTCTCCATATAATGACACACCGATGTTCATCAGACATTTGTTGTGTCTTTTCAATAGCTAGTGTTATAAAGTACGGCAAAGTACTAATTGTTGTACTTTTGTAAATGTCTATTTCCATCTGACAAACAACAACTTTACATTTACTTTAAATTCTCATTTTTAACCTAAGGCCTAGAGCGTATCACCTGCTTCTGTATGTAAACAAGTATAATGCCAAAGTTTTTTCAAGGTTATCAAAACAGGTCAGGTTGAGGTATCATCCTAACAACACCTGCTGAACTGAAAAAACAATATTTGACCCGTTGTGTCTGGCTGACTGCAACTGTTGTAATTTCCCTATAGCGTCCCCATGAATCAGAAGTGCCTCAATGCATGTGTCCCCTGCTTGCCTGTGTGTTTAATATAATGAGAATATGTGTGCACATGTCTGGTTTATGTGTGCCCAACTTGTGTGCCATTGTCTCCATGTGTATTTTGTAACATGAGCAAGAGTGTGTCAGAGATGGGAGCCATGACTCATAAGGAAACAGGTTCTCTTGAGCGGGGACAACAGGATGCCCTTGCTGACTTCATCACAACACCCGCAGACATGGATATGTCAGGGCACCTGGGGGAGATTCATGCTGTGCTTTACATCTGGGCTAATGTTGGCATCACTAACCTTTTCCAGAGAAAGGACCCTCAAGTTTAATTTGTCCTCCAAAAAAGCAGGATGTGTCCTGGATGAAAAGGTGTTTCTTCAAATCACAATAGGCTTCAGGCTTGTGTCTTGGTCGCATTGGTGAAACTATATTGTGCTGAAAGATTAAACAAGAAAAAAAAACACTCCAAATCTAAAAGTGATTCTAAATTTAAAGTCCACTCTTTGCATAAAAACATCATGATCAGATGCTTTCCAGCGAATTTGTTTTATCACGCGCTGATTCATTACTTCAGTCATACTTATTGAGAACAACTTCAGTCTTTTACTCACTCATGACTTTTTTTTCCAAAATCCCTCAAAGAATGTGCCTGAACGTGTTCGCACATGTGAACTGGAAGAGTGATAGTGACAGCAATAAAGAGAGGACACTTTCTAGATGAGAAAATGATTTATGATCTTCACTCAGTACAAGTAAAAAAAAAAAAACTGGTTTGCTATCATGGAAAAAGTTGAAGTCTGCAGTTGCTGTACTTAGTGTGATGAGTGATGACACTAATTAGTTTCTACAAAAGCAACTGGTTATTATTGAATAAATGTATAATTGTAATTTCAACCCTGTCTTCGGGTTGCATTTTGTATGAACACTTCTTTAATATTTAGGGCCTAAGTAGAGATTTGTTAAAATGCAAATTAATGTAGAGGTCTTCACGCTGCCCCACATTGTAAAAAGCTAATATAAATTAATTTTTTATAATGCATAACAGACTCCATCATTGTTTCTGCTGTTCTTCTTTGTTGACTGCAGGTTATATCTATGCTGTCTGTAGAATTAATAGTCAAACTTTATTGGAGTTTTAATTTTCTAGGCACACAGATATATGTTATAAGATCCCACACACACACACACACACACACACACACACACACACACACACACACACAAACATCGATCTTCTGATTATAATTATTTTAGATCATTCAATGTGACAAATATTTCTAAGTTGGAATTCAGTAATCATAATGTGTAAGCTTTTGGAAACCCTCATGTGAACTAATAATTAGTTGGAATAAGTTAAGATGTATTCAAAAATATAAGATAGGTTAGCAGTAACTTGTAACTCTATTTAATTAACAGTGTGACTTTATAAAGTCATTGACATGATGATTGATGATTCCAGTGGATTTTGTAAGAGATATGTCAGTAATCAAAACCAGCAATACCATACATAGTAATGAATGGTGCAGTAATATAATAGTAGTAGCAGTTATATAATATAATAACATAATATTAAAATGTGGTCTCATGATGTTGATTCAAGGATAATTAAAAACAACTCTATATACACACCTTCATTATGATATTACAATGCTTTTATACAAAATGACAACGATTTTGGGAAGATCCATGACCCAAACACGATGAACTGGTTTTCTTCTGGTTCAAACAACAGACAGGCAGTCCAGCTCCTTTCTTCCACTGGAATGTACAGTGGAGAAATAAAAGCTGCCATTGTTTCTCTCTTCCTTCAATGGCATTAGTTGGCTCTTCTTGCCAGCTGGCAGTCTCGTTTGCACATAGTGTGCCACCAACATTCCTCCTGTCATAATACAGGGAAATGCTGCTTCTGACTTTGCTGAAGTACATTTTAATTATAGAGACGAACGCGTCAGGTAGATAATCAAGAACAATGTGTCTTGGATGTCAAGACGCCGCTGACAGAGACTTGTGACACTGACGTTGTTCCGTGCGAAGCGTTGATGTGTCACATGAATAGGAATATTATACTCCAGATAATCTAGGCCTAAAAACTCTGTCTGCCTGATGCATCTCCAACTTCCAAATGACGCATCTCTCCATGCAAAAATGAATCAATCACTTCCTTCTTAACATGTTTCTTAGGAAAGATATTGCCTAATTTTGGTGTATCTGTAGCCCTAACATGTCATGTCCAGATGGTCCTCAGGTTTTCTTAGCGTTGACATCCACAGCATATTATCATATGACTTTGACACTCGTTAGCTCATGTTCAGTTGTAATGTATGTCATTTATTTTGGACAGGACTCTTCTGTCCTTGTAATACAGCTAGAGTTTAAGCATAGTTTTTGGCATGGTTTTAATGGCTTCTAAGTTCCAGAGTTGTGAGTTCTCCCATCTTCTCCTGTTCTAACATTTATGTTAGGAAAACAGAAGACAATATTACCCCTCCACTCTTCTAAAAGAATTGTCCACTCCCTCTGTCTCTAATAAACATACCCAGCATCCCTCCCTTCCTCCTGACTAAAAAACGTGATGGTGCAACCCTCCCTCCCAGTGAGACGGCTCTCACCCAGGCTGGCTATATGCTCTGTGTTATTTGACTGACCCTGGCCTTTAAACGTTCAGCCAAGAGGCCCCCTCAAGAACACACACATGTGCAGGCCCAGGGAAGGTTGTTTTCCAAATGTAATATATTACAGATCTCTATCTGATAAAACAACCCAAACATTAAATAGTTAATAATCCAAATTTCCTACATCAAAGGACTGTTTTTAAATCCAATTTGCCACATGCCCTATGGAAATTCATCTGGTGCCAATATCCAATAAGACTTCTTTTACTCAATTAAGTACTAATATTTAAGATGGATATGTGGTACGATTGCTGTACTTTACAGGCCGCAACAGATTTTTTTCTTATGTAATCGAATATTGGGAACCCATTATATGAAATCCATTTCCAGCTTTGCACAGGAATTGTCAATATAAATGTATGCATGTATATAATGTATATACATAGCATGCATATATACTCCCCTTCACTGTTGCTCCCTACCCCCCTCCGCCCTCCTAAGTGCCCCCCATGTCTTAGGAATGTGGGAATGATTGCCTTAATTTTATAAAGCGCAAGGCTTCCTTTGGTTCAATTTTCACCAACACCATAAAAAAGAAGCAGTTGTAAGGTCAGCAAGAACCCATCTGGTTTTGCCATTGCTGCGGCTTTAATGACCAGGTAATAAAAGTTCAATTTGACAGAAATTACAACAGATGTTTCAGGCTGTAAGCCTCAGACGGAGTTGGTTCCACAGCGGGATGAAACCCCAGCCTGCAGGAGCCGCCCCACTGGAGTGATCTACTGTATAAAATGACTAATGTTTGTACAGCATGAGAAACAGCCTCAGAAAAGCACATGAACAACACAGAGTGGAAGGTTTTCAGTTGTGTATGCCTCCTTTATTAATAAAAACTGGATTTCTATTATGCTCAATATATTTACATAACAATATACTGTTTAATGCATTTAAAATGTTTGTTTGAACACACAACAGAGTGTGTATTCAACGTACATACTGTAACTACACCAGTACAATGCAATCTATTAAAATACTCCTGCAATAAATACTATCTTTGTGTTAGCAAGGTGATTAATCATCTGATTATTTGCATGTCTGTACTGTACTGCTATGATGGTTGGATTGTTTTATCCTTCCCTGTAAGGTGTTTGTGGTTTCTTGTCTCTGTCTAACCTGTCACTCATCTAAGAAAACAACCTAAAAAAACTGCCATAAAGCTATCAGTGCCACTGTGACACAGTTTCGAATACAGCAGAACACACCCATTACATGAGACATTTAGTTTACAGTGCAGGACTGTTGTCATCCTTTATCAACCTTCATGGTTTTTTCAGTCATTTGGTCAAACTTAAAAAATAGTATAAATTCCAAACGACCAAGTTCCTGTTTCTCAGGTGTATCTTCTTTTCTTTGCCTTATTATAATAATAAATATAATTATCTTTGTTTTTGGACCACTGATTAGGCAAAACTAGATATTTGAAGAGGTCATTTTAGGCAAATAGGACTTTTCATGCAGTTTTTATGCACATCATATAATGCAAATGGTTATTCTGTCAAGGGATCCATTTGACAGCAGTATAACTAATAATAATAATCATTAGCTGCAGCACTGAACTGCATACATTTTTAGAAGCATGTCTTTGTAATCAGATGCCTGTTGTTCTTCACTGGCATTAGATTTGGCTAAAGAGTTTATCTATTCAATAATCACACGCCATTATTGCTGAAACTGTCATCCAGTTGTTTATTTACCCAGTAGGTAGGACTGTCGTTTCCTCATCTGTGTCTGCCTGTGGGTTCATTGTTGAACTGTGAGAAAATTGTTTCAGCTACTGTCTCACCAAAGTGAAGAGCTGTAGCATGCAGCATTAAACTTTTAAGGGTATGTTTCGGCGGATATGTGAAATTGAACATCCTCAGGGCAGGTATTCATTTATCTCTTCTGTATGTTTTCCCATGGATATAAATACAATAGTGGCTGTGTCAACCTGTGTGAAAATAGCTTACATTTTTTTTCTGTTTATTACATGGTTACAATTCATATGAATGACATACCTAAAAACAAAATGTGCAGCCGCACAAGTATAAACTCTTGTCTGCCTCAAGAAAACTCATAAGGAAACTAAACTACAAATGTCTTTTAAGTGACAGTTCATACAACCCCCTACTTCTGGTTCACACTTCTGGTGATTTATAATTCCCTAATGAATAAAAATAAAGTAAAACCTCAGTCAGTCCCCCTTCCTCATATGATGGATGATCTCCTGAGAGAATTCCACAACCTTTTGCTTTTTGAAACCTTCCACCCACACCCTGAACCAACACACAAACACACACTTTCAGCACTTCTATTTCCTCTGCATAAGCTTAGAGGTGAGACAGATATGTTCACACGTAGGGCTACAAGTTCCCACGACAGACCAGAAAACGTCACACTGTAGGATCCATGCTTGAAAGCAAAGGGACTTTTAAACTCTCTCACACTCATTCTTTGACAAAGACAAGGTGTGACGAGACTATTGTATTACAGTCTTACCTATTTGACTCAAGAAATGGTATGAGATTGTTTCACAACAATACAGCCTATTGTTTTGCTAACAACAAATGGTTGTTCTACATAATTTTAAAGTTCTTGATAATGACATTGCTGAACGATGATAATATTTCTCTGGATAGTTTTTCTTCACTTAATATTTTTTTTAGAGAAGTACAGGTAAAAGGAAGAGTCTTAACTGAATTACACCTCACTTGTACAGGCACAATAGCATTTGATGAGGTCAAGACAAGTTAGTTTACAGCAGAATTTCGTCATTAATTATTAAGGAATAATTATTTCAATTATTTTCCATTAGTTTTGTTTGACTAACTTTATCATTAATTTGCAGATATTAGGCCACAAATGATCTGATGATGGACAATTACAGGAACCTTAGCCTGAACCAAATTTAAAGGCAATTCATGAAGTAATTGTTGGGACATCTCAGTCAAAGAACACACATATCAGCCTCCTGGAGTCAGTGCAATTTGTCTTCTTATTGCCAGAAATACCTGGACAAAATTATGTTCCAGCCCATCAAGTAGATGTGATGTTTCATTGGAAAAGTGAAAACTTTGACCTTGAAAATTCAGGGATCATCAGTCTCATGCAATAGTTTAACTATAAACTCAAATTTTCAAAGACTGTGTTGATATTACTCATCCTTTGGGGACCACAATTGCCTGTACAATCATTCATTGCACTCTTTCCAGTAGTTTTTGAAATATTTCAGCCTGGATCAAGTGGAGGAATAACAAAGGACTTTTACACAGAAGATCATTGTTTGTTTTCGTTATTCAAACCAACACTCATTAGTTTGAATAACCAACGTTCCATAGACTTAGCTCCATGTTTATTATTTCAACTATGTAAGCCTGTCTGCTAAAGCTGACTGACTGTATGTTACACAAAGGCATTCTCTGCTGACTGATTTTTCTATTTTTCTATTACTATTTTTTTTAATCAATCTCTAACCAAGGCATGAGTCCCTAAAGCCAAAGTTTAATAGCGTCACCTGTAAAAATCTGTTGTCTGGGTATATTTTTTGACATGTTCAATATCGATGTAAACAGATTGCAATTATGCTCCCCACATAAAACATACTTGTGATTGCAGTTCAATTTTCTTTTTTTGTTTTGTTTTGAAAACAGGGTTGAACCATTATCACAGTATTTCTAGCCCTGTTGTAGTACTTATTTTAACCCAAACCAATTTATTGAAAACAGTGTTATACAGTATGTCCCTGCCCTCAGATAAGCAGAAATGAGCTGTATCAGAGGTTAGGGAGGGTAGGCTGGAGATCTTGTAGTGAGTGACTGACCCACCAACAGACATTGTCTCTTGCATAGTTAAAAAGTCAAAAGTGAACAGTAAAAAAAGTAGTGCTAATCACTATTGATTCTCTGTGAAACTGTTGTTTACCTGCATTTCAGTCACTAAGGGATGGTTCTCATCCTGTGACATCTTAAGATATGTCTCTCACAAATATTCAGTTTCAGGACTGTTTTTACCCCGTGGCTGCTGTATTGAGAAAAAGGACTATTTCTTCATTTGATCCCATCTTGCTCAACAAACCCTAATAAAATGTAAAATACTGTCATTATATTGTGTCTACTTTGGAAAAAGTAAAAAAAAAAAAAGTATACAAACAGTACAAACTGCTTGCTTTACATTGCTGTTGTGGCAACACAACTGAACGAAGCAATCAGAACAGGGGATTCCCTTGCTTAATATGCAGCAAACAATAAAGCTTTAATGACAAACATTATAAAGAGAGTGTCAGCAGTTATTTTAAGTGAAAACATACAACTGTTATGTACAGTTTGCTATAGAACAGTGCTGCAGATTGCAGAAGTTCATGACCTGTGTGTGTGTATGTGTGTCTGTGTGTGTGTGTGTGTGTGTGTGTTATTATAGTGATAAGGGATTATTGCTGATCTGCACGGGTACAGCATGATGTCATTGCTGCCTATGCTGTGCTGATTCCCAAGGCTATAAGGCTGAAGGAAGAAAGAGTTCATTACATGACCTGCATGTGCATGTCTGCAGATTTTCTGCTTTTCTATTGGAAGACAGGCTAGAGATTTTTCATCACTGTCAGCAAAGGAAGTGAGTTGTAGGGGATAAAGATTAATAAGATTTGGGGAGAAATTTTAAAGAAAAAAAAAAGATTTATTATTACTTTATTTCACTTTATTACTTTATTATTGATATATTTATTATAGATTCAGTAAGAAAATAAAACAGCATAGGTGCTAGAGAAAACACTGACAGAATGATCAGAAGTAATACAAACAAATGAGATAGCAGAGAATAACAAAGAACAGCTGAGAATAAAAGTAAGAGAAAAGATATAAACAGAAGGAGGCAGGGTGTCTTTTTTGAATGGAAAAAGTACACTTTCACACTTTCTCATGGCTTCCTGAGTTACAGAAGCCCTGCTGCCTCACAATCTGAAACAGATTTTTGCCTTTGAAGGAGAGAGAAAGTTAGGTGTCACAGAGAAACAGTTTCTTCCCTATAGTGTCATACAGCATTTGGGTCACAACACAATAGAATAATTAAAAACTGTAGGTCACAATTAATTACAGTACAGAGACTCATAGACGGTATGCAGTCATGGGACACGTCCTCAAATGTCATTAAGTTTACACACTTTAAAATGCACGGAATTGAGTTTTTTCTTTCTATTATGTTGAGGTTTAATATAAAAATGAATTGTTTCAAGCTTTTCTAGCTTGTGAGTTGGAATAAATTTCAACCACAGGCAAGTTTGAAACAATCTAAGTTAAAATAAATTTTTAATTTATATTTACATCCCTTTGGCCTATTGGAGTCATGTGTAATGAATTTTAATTTTACAGTATGTCTGCTGAAAAAATATGAAAGCAGGCATTTTAATGGGGATAATGAAATAACAGTGAAGTCTGAGTCAGAAAGGAAAGAAAGCAGACAAACAACAAGAGGTTTTCTGCAGTAGTGTAGTCTACAAGAAGTGTTGCTCTTGTATCTTCAATTTATTAGAAAAATGTATACAATAAAGGACCATTGTCTTTAAATTGATTGATCTAAAGTCTGAATAGGACAAATTGCTGTTGCTAGTTTACCTGTCTGTTTTGACTGTGTTAAATTGATTATTTTTAAATGAAAGTGGGAGGGTGACCTACTCCTGCCTTTGACCTTTCAGCCACCTAAAGCTTGCACAGAGCCATACAATTGATTGCGGAGAATCAATAATTTGCAGCATGATAGCTGGACAGGAAGCAAATGAATGAAAATGGAGATTTGTAGTGCTAGAAAATATCTATAAAGTTGTACCAGTCAATATTTTATTCAAAACTGACATTTTATCTATTTTTGGTATTTGACAAAAGAACCAGGAATCAAGAAGCTGGGGGCAGCTTAAAACAAGTCACTTTACATTAACAACCCATGTGGAAGGTGTTTGCTGTAATGATCAAATAAGAAGTTATTGTGTAAGATTTTTATATATGTTTCTACTTGACGGATTACATTTTGGGTTATAAATTATATTCTGAAGTATTTTCCTAAAAAAGTAGTATTTCTAGGAGACATGGTTGCTTGTTATGAATGTTATGTGAAAACATGAGAGGGTTTTAGTGCAACCACTACATATGCCTCAAAATTTTACTCACAAAACAATGTCCTTTTGATATAAGCAACTGGTGCATGTATAAACACTTTGATTAGCTTAGAAAACTGTGGAAGTACAGATTGTATAATCCATGTCACCTTTTCACCTCCATGAATGAAGAAAAGGATCTCAGTGCACTGAATAAAAAATGATGCCAAAAAAAACAAAACAAAACAAAAACTGCAATGAGGACACTCACAGAGTTACCTGCCCTGGGTGATGAGGACTGAAACTCCCTGAGGCTTGTTTTCTCTTTTCTTCCCTCATTGTAGAAAAGAAATAGAGGGAGGGGCAAGAGAAGGAGGCCACAGGTGACCTTTTGGATTATTAGTTTGATGCCTCGGGTGATTAAGTGAGAGCAGGGAGGGAGGATGAGGAGAGGTGGGAACGCACAGGGTAGAGGTAAGAGCAATGTGTTCATTTCCTCTCCAGTCTGCTTGGTGGCTCTAGGCAGTGGATTTCCACTGAGATCTCACCTTGTTGCACATTGTCTTGTCTCAGCAAAGTGTGTGAAAACTCCACCTACAAAGAGCTGAAAGCAGAGGCAAAGACAACGAGGAAGTATCTGTGTCAGCACTTTCCTGTACATTCTTGATTGCTTACCAGTGAGTAGAAACACCTCAGGAGCAAATTTCTTAATTGTCTAGGAAACAGTTGTTAATTAAAAAATAATTTAACTAGAACTTGATTGATGTGGTATGTTTCAGCCTGTGCTCAGTGATTCTGAGCCATTCAGGAACGTCAGTTTGGATTTTCACTTACCAGCACTTGATTTTGTGTTTTGTTGTTTGACTGTCCTTTAAAATGTTTGCCATTATATTTTGTCTCATGGCAAATATCTGTGGAAATGTTATTTGTAGTAGTGTAAAAAGTAATTTAAAAATTGAAAAGTTATTTCTAGTTAGAGGGGACATTATTTTGTAAGTTCCCTTTTGATGTCTTTTTTAAGCACTTGAATATAGAATATAGATATAGAATGTAACATGAAATGTTTTATGGTTGTAAAACAAACATTGGCTAGGAGCTTCTCATCATGTCAGTTCATCTGCAGACCACATCATACCCAAATTGACACTACTCAGTAACATAACACAAATTGTACTAGGATACTACTCAGTGGCCACAACTGAGCTCCAGTTGCAAAAAATTACTGGATTTTTAAAGTAGATATTTAACTTGCAGCTGAGGAACGCAAAGGTTTTTCCCCAGTGTTTCAAACAATAACTTTTGCTTTGTATAAGCTCAAAGTTGAAAGGAAATTATCTCTCAAACAATCCAGTCGCCTTAGAATGAAAAATAACATAATCACAAAAACAGTTTAGACTTCTATAAACAAAATCAAAATGTACTACTCCTACAGTCCACTTCCATTTGCATTTCTCCTGTGATCTCTCTTTCTTTGTTCCAACAGTCCGTTTGTGATTGTTGTGTTTTTCCTTGTTTCTCCAAGAAGGAAAACACAAGAAAGGCCTTATTAGATTCATCCCTGCCCAACAGACCATACTGTGAATCCACTCAGTGTCAAGGCCTGGTGTGTTTATGGTCATGTCTATGAGCAGTCGACAGGCACTGGAACGTTACACACAACCACACCTAATTAGAACAAGACCATTTGACTTACTGCACTACCCTGTGATTAGTCAGTACTGGCGGAAACAAAGCTTGGTTTTATTAACGCTGAGGGAAATTTTGAAGCAATCGAAGTTAGACAAAAAAATTCATAGTTTTGGTTGCTGCACTCTGCTTCTGCTGAACAAGTGAACATCCATGAGCCATGTGACTTCATGGATGGGTGAATAAAAAAGGAGAAAATTCTTTTCATGTTAACAAGATCACAGATCTCACGAACACACATATACACACATTAATCCAGATGGAGTATATGAATTATTAATAACCTTTGAGTCTCAAAAGAATCCATAGACTTATAAATAATTAACAAATCTGACCAGGAACAGATTTTCTATTGGCTAATTTAATTATCTGACAAGTAAAGAAGCTTTTAAAAGGCACAGTTCTATCTATTAAGAGAATCACTTTATTGATAAACCACTACGATAGAAAGAAAGTCATCTGTCTTGGGACCACGACTGATGGATATTGAGTGTTTTTTTAACATTTTGACTGACCATATATTCTGTCCCCAACCCCTACCCCCTTTTCCCAAACCTAGACTTCACCATTAAGATGTTCTGAAGGAGCAGTAAAACACAACTCACTGGTTATACCCCATTTGGAAATGCATTCTTCACACACAACAGCATGCATGAAAAGTTAACCTACATGGTGGCCCAACAAAGCTCACACAGGGTTGGGCAAGGTCATGTAATTCTCAACAGGATATCTAAATTCAGCAGCATGAGTTTCAACATTTAAAGTAGGTTTACACAGCTGAACTTTTTTAGTTGATAACACAACAGCCCAAACAATATTTTATACCGGAGTGCTGCATGTTCCCAACAGATCATTTGCTCAAACTGTCACTAAGTGGTACTGCTCCAATTTGTCTTTACTTATCTTCCATTTCATCTATTTTATCCACAAAAATGCTTTCATCATTTGTTTTCACCCTAGTGATTTTATTCTGGCAACGCTGAATGCTGACCCAGTCCCTCCTAGACTGATATGGTGGAAAAATCTTTCTCCACACAGTGATTTTGACAAGTCTGAAGCGTTTCGGTCGTAGCTGGATAGTCAGTGTTAACCCTGAATCACTGGGCACTGTGACAAACCTCAGAGAATATGCGGCTGTTAAAAAAAAAAAAAGAGTTGCGATAACAGGACATTTGGGATTCATAAAACTGATGACTGTAGAGGTGCCTGCAAAGTGTGAATCATGTTTTCTGCTTCTGAACACAGCTTGAGGCCAGCTTTATAGTTTGAATGTGAAAGAAATGTTCTGGCTGTCTCTGTCTTTATCCCAAGATGCTATGGTGCTCATGAAGACAGAAAACTATCATTCATATGGTGTGGTGATTGAATTACTGAAAATCTGCATGTTGTGTTTAAAATATTAGCATGTTGTTAAAAAAATACTTTGGAGGCAGTTGATCATCCAAATGAGGAGAATTTAATGTGTTTTTAAAGAACTCTTAATGCAATTTCTTAAAGTTGATTGTCAGTTACCATTGTTTTGTGTACGTTTTAATAATAAATAAAACATGGAGAAGTATTGGTATTCCATATATAAGACTAATAACAAAAACTGATTGATTCTGCTATAAACCTCCACTGACGTGTTTAATAAAAAATAACATTTTCTCTTTTACAAAAAATGCCAGGCATTTATATATATAACATTGTATATATTTGTTACTTGTATATATTTGTTACTTGTATGTAAGTTAAAGCTTCATCCTAAAATAATAAATATTGGTTCATCCAATTTCTTTCTTTTTTTTCATAAATGTATATTACATATTTAAAAAAAAAGAAGAAAAAAAATCCACGTTAAAGCTCACTAAAGAATACTTCCCTACTCTTTGTTAGCTTTGCCGTTCATATCACAATTTAAGCTCCAAACAGATGCTACAAGGCTTTCTCTGCAATGTAGCTGAGAAACCTGAGCTGAGCTATTGATCAGACTTCCACTACCAGGTCATTAGCTAGCAGCCTGATGTCTCTGCATTCACTTCATGGCTCCCGCTTAAAAGACAGTGGGGGTGTGATGAATGATACGAAATACACCACATAAATCTTCCCAGTAGGATTTCAGCATTTAGACAGAAAGAGTGTCTATTTCAAATACTTTCCTGTTCATGACCAATAACTCCTTTAACGCTCTTGCTTTTGCATGTTTAATCATCAATACATAATTGATGTCTGCAGAGTCTACCAAGAATTTACACCAAAGGCTTTTGAGAAAGGCATATCACTGTGACTGCTGAAGCATGTTGATGTGCCTCACTTGAGACAAACCAGGCAAACTTGGATTTATTATTTCATACTTTAATGATTACCTGGCTCGGTTTACTCAACACAAGTTTACTATCCTGTCACTCCAGCCTGTAGACATGGTTGTTAAACTTGGCCTAATTCTACCTAAGAAGGAAAAAAGAAGAGGCAGACCAGTGAAAAGATAGGTATAGAAAGAGGGGAGTGCCAAAGAAAAATATGTGAATGGCATTTTTCAAAAGAACCTCTTAAGTTAAGAAAACATAGGAGTTGAGGAGAAACAGCTGTGTGCACTGAAGCCTGGCATCCTGAGGATGAAAACATGGGCCGTTAATAATAAAAATAATAAGCCTGCTGAGTTCCTAATAAAAAGACCCTGATGAGATAATTCAGTAAAGTGAGGGGCTCTCGCTGCATCACAGGCTGCCCTTGTGACTGTACCAGCTCCTTCATCAAAAGATGAGAACAGGGAAAGAGTAGGCAGGGACAGTGGGATGCCGCTGGCTTAATTCCCTGGTGCCACACACTAACTTTATCAAAGAAGAAGAAAGTTGGCAGGACGCAGTCTCCATCATGCCACACATGGCTATGGACTGTACCATGTTAATGTTGAATCAGAGCCAGCACAGTTAGACTGAATCTGGGCAGAATATAACATTTTGTGTGGGTATATTTGTGTGTATGTGCGGTTTGTATTCCTAGTTCAACGCAGAATGCCAGGGGAACCCCAAACCACCCAGTTTTTCATCCTGCCCTTTTCTTACCTCCATCTGTTTTGCCATTTCTGTCATCTGTCTCTCTTGCCTCTTCTCTCCTTCTGCCATGTGGCTCCAGTGAACAGACCTTCCACAGGAGCACTCAGTCAGCTCAGTAGTAAGGGTCTGAGTGGTGTTAACAGAGCTCATTTTATTCTCCCAAATCTACTGTGAAAACCTCAGTGACATCTTTGCCAATAAGTAGCTGGAGTCAGGCATTAAATAGTAGCAGCTTTGCTATTCATTTTTTGAGAGAGAAGAGAACGTACAAAAGGTCTTAGACCATCACTGACTTTGTTGATGATACTCAGGTACTGTCCGATTTGTCTTTTACACTCCTGTGGGTTTTAGCCCTTGTATGTCCCTCTGGGAGTGTTTGCTGTGGCATGAGTGGCATGCAGCCAAGCTTTCTCCATATCTGCACTGATTTATGGGAACCCAGGGAGAAGAAATAAATGAGAGGGAACAGTATTAGAACATAAATCATCATCATCACAATAACTATGCCATCATAAAAAAGCAGTCGAACCTTTGGTAGAGGAAAAAGGGAAATCCATAAGAAAGAAGACAGAAAAATGAGAACTGTGAGAAAAAGGAGAGAGAGACTAAGGACCAGATATGGCCAGTAAACTAATACTGCCATGATTAGTCATGCCGTCTGTGGTCTTTTGTAATTACCCTGTATGGCCTATAATACCTCCTTACTAGAATTGTAATGTTTTGTCTTTTTGATGAAAAAAAAACAAAAACAACTTTAGCTACAATGCCACAAATGCCATAGTCCCTAGATTTGTGTAGTATCATAATTATTGGTGAGTTATCTTGGGTTTAGTCAAGGCCAATCACATCACAAATCTAGCAAAAACATTGGTTTAATAAAGATTAGCTCTGTAGACTGCTCCCATTCTTTATTGCATTTTACTGGCTCGTCATCAGGGTGATACAGCTGTGTGTAATAGGTGAAATACTCAATTCCCTGTAAAGGGTGTGACTTTCAACACAGGAACAGGGCCTGAAACTCAAACACATTTTAAAATCATTTCACAGTTCATCAATTGGCAAAAGAAGAAACATCAAAAACACTATATCAGAATACAAACAGGATCAATAAATTATGTTATTGTCATTATGATTATTAAAAGCTTGATACACCTATATAAAACCAACAAATCAAATTAAATACAAACTAAATTACATACTTCAATCATATGTCACACTTTTAGCACATAAAATAGCCATATTATAAACTGTATGACCATCCCAAACACAGCACAAAGA
>OMLM01008688.1:27284-55945 GCA_900302695.1 Helostoma temminkii
TCCCCAGGGCCCCCCCCCCCCCAAAGAACAGTTAGCAGAAAAGGACTGTCTCTATTGTTTAACATCTCTGGGAAATAGTGTTTTTTCTCTGCACTGAGGTGGAAAAGTAAATTAGCGTTCACCCCATGCATGGCTCAGACCCTGACAAACTGAGGATAGTGTGTTGACAGCCACAAGACTGCTTTCTTCAAAGAGCTGTAACTACAGGGACATGGCTCATGCTAAAGTAAACAGAAATAAGTCTGGAGCTCTTAGTTAGACAGGCAGGTTATGGCACGAATTTCAAAATCACCATCACTTCAAACGGGCAGACAAATCAACTGGAAGTTATTTCACAAGTGAAACTTCTATTGTGGCATATGCCATGTGGCTCTAATTTTTCACCTTGAATGATTGCGAATGTTGTGGAGGGTCAACGCAGGTCCACGCCTGCTGGACAACATGCTGAATCTGAAGACAAAAAAGGGAAAGTAGGCTTGAGACAGAGAGAAAAGACAGAAAGACAGACAAGAGTGCCAAATCATGTCTGCTGAGGACCAGCCGTCTACACAGTTTCAGACAGAAAAGGGAATGTCGGGGGAAGAGAAGGGGACTGGGAGACTGAAAGAGAAAGAGGTGCAGTGAGGAAAAGAGAGAAATACTTCTTGAGACATCTGGCTTTGATTAAGAGGGGCAGCGTGGACAAGCCAGCCGTTGCTGCTTGTTTTGACTGGGCTTTTCAAGGGAAGTTGAAGTTATTTATTTTTGAATATTTTTGAAGTAGCCTATTAATCGATAACTACAGGTGGACACAATGACCAGACAGAGACTAGTACTGGTGCTGGACATGTGCATGTACAGTTTGTGGGGATGGGTGGTGACTGTGTGGGAGGCTGGAATATATACAGAGCATACATTTTTCCTCAAAATGCCAAACATTTCTTCAGTGTCGGATGAACATGAGCTATATTTGTTAACTTCTGTCTTTTTCCAGTATCTCAGAGGCTTAAAACCAGGGGAATTCATGAGGTTGATGCTGATGAAGAATAAAGACTAAACTGAATTTGATGAAACTGGAAGAATAGACATGGACATGGGAAATAATTAAATAATATAGAACAGAGTAAACTGTAAAACAAGATTATAACGACATGTAGATTAAAATGAAATCAACTGATGCTAAAAGCCAGCAACTATAAAACACTATAAAACTATTGACAACTATAAAACATCTGCATTTGGAGAAATTGTAAAAAAAATCTGTGGTGTTGGCAGACTTTGAAAATGATTGTTGTTACAATCTCAAGATGAGAGCAAAACATTTCAAAGGCCCATACATTCAGAGTGGGCTTCAGACCTCCTTTCTGTCACTTCCTTGCAGACATATTGAGTGTGAGAGGAACCTCATGGCACAGCATCCTGCACCGCTAAATATGAATAAACCATCAAGTGCCGATACTTAAGCCAAGTCAAACTCAGCACACAGGCATCATAGCAGAACAGGGCAGGAGGCCCTGGAGCTCTTATTGGCAAGCACAGATGAACTCCACCACCCCCTCCCTCACCACAAAACCCTGTTCCCAAAGTCAATTGCCCATCAAAAACAGATAATGGCTTAAAAAGCATGATATCACCCTTCGAGTGATTTTTTTACTATTGTGAATTTCACTTATCATTAAGGTAGACATGCATTCCTGCAGAAGAAGAAGAAGATATGAACTGGAGTGGGACGGCCTGTGGGGTTTTGAAGAGGTGAAACTAGACCCAGAGTCAGACTGCAGTTGTCCAAGGCCTCTGAGGTTGTGATGATGATTGGAAGTGATGCCTATTTGGTAGCTGCTGCTTCTGCTTCAATAGCAGCTGAATAAATGTTAGAGGGCTTTGAATCTTGGTTCAAGTTGTGAAGGACTGATGATTCAGATTAGCATGATGCTGCCTGCAGGGCAACCAGGCAATACTGCTACTTTAACAGTGCATGAGATTGAGCTGTACTGTCTGGGATGGGACAACTCTCATTCAACGTTTCTCTTAAACACTGGCAGTGTGGACTAAATTATTTTTTTCAGAACAGTTAAACTAATTGAACTGACTACAAAATTCACCAGTGTATTATTTGAAAATGCTTCATAGTCCTCATGTCAAATACAAATGATTATTTTCTAGAACAGATGTTAAAATGAGTAAACATGTAACTGATGACACAATTTGTACTCCTGAATAAAATATTGTATCAATATGTTATGACTCAAATCACTGGTGTTGTGGACGACATGGTGGTGCAGTGGTTGTCATGTCACCTCTCAGCTAGACGTACGACCCTTAACAGGAAAAGCAGTTAAGATAATGGATGCATGGATGACGTGTTCACTTTTCTTTTACTAATTAACTATTATCATCCACAACTTAAAATACTAACCAGCTGATTCATAGAATTCCAGATGATGCCAACAACAATGAAATCATAGGCAAGCTATGCTTTATAACCTGCAGAGCAGTACACAGAAGTATAATTATGAGACTGTAGTTGTGGTTACAGAGAGAAAGTCTAGTAAATGTTATGAAGGACACTTTAAAAGATTAAACACTTTAGTTTTTCAATGTACAAATAGTTTATAAATATTAACAATTGTTTCTTCTAGGATTAAATATATGCTTCTCAATTCAATAGTATTTATATAATGCCAAATCACAATAGAATGATCTCAAGGTACCTCACATATTTAGATCAAAACCTTACAAAGTTTTTTAGAGAAACCCATCAAATACCCCATGAGCAAGCACTGGGCAAGAGTGGAGAGGAAAAACTCCCTTCAAAGAAAGAAACCTCCAACATTTCTAGGGTTACGATGGGTGGCCATCTGCATCGACCGGCTGGGGTGAGTGAAAAGTGTAGAGATAATAGAAGAGGACAGAAAGAACAGGAGAACAATACAACAACAATAGACAGAAACCTAATCATGAGAGTGCCCCAGCTTCTTGGCTCGACCAGCTAGGACCTGGGCTAAAAGAGAGAGAGAGAGACAGAGAGAGAGGGAAAGAGCGAGAGGCACATAGCCTGTACAGTTAATTGGCATTGATTGATTCCATATACACTGTCTTTCCTGGTGTTAGCAACCCCAACTTCAGGCTGGAAATGTTAACAAATCATGCAGTGTTATCAGTGCTTAATTGGCTCTGAGCTCTTCAACCTCTGACCACCACACCTTGATAGCAACAAGTCTGTCATGAGATCAGTGAAACATTATCCACAGGATGGGAAACCAGCTGCAGAGTGGAGAGCAGGAGTGACTTGAGGATGTTCAGTGTGCTTACCAAACAGAAACTCAAGAGGATTAGCTCGAAAGGTAAGAAGGAAGGTGTTAAAGAAAGTATTGGTATCATGATTCCCATTCCCATATCTTGAGGGCCTTCTCTTGGTGTTTGTAGGTGGGTGTGATCTTATGGGCATGTGTAAAAAAGAGACAAAGTACACACATTCAGTCATTGATGATCACACTTGACTGTGTCAAACAGAGAAGCTTTATAGTCAGCACAAAACTGTCTTTATGTTTTCATTATAACCACAAATGATGATCTTTTGCCAAATAAAACAAAATTATGGAAGAGGGAGTGAAGAAAACTTCAGTTTTAATTGTTGTTTAATGACTAGGCATTTCAGTTTGCTGTAGCTTTTATTAACAGAAATTGGAGAAATTTGTGGCAATATGTTTAATTGTCCACTCAAGTGTATTACTTCACCCATGCTAGAAACCCTTAATCACGGATAATTACACTGTTAATTAAAACAAGCTCAGTCAAAATTTAAGTGTCAGTATAACACAAAACAAAAACAAAAGTTTTTTTAAAATGTATGTTTTATTGCAGCTTGATTTGACAAATCCACAGAACTTTCATTACAAGTGTATATTTCTTCTCTGCAATTTTGCTGTCAGTCTGACCTTTTTCTTTTACAGGTTTCTGGAAGATTTGCATTATTCAGATAATTAGCTGATCATTGTTGGAGCGCTGAAACAGGCAACTAAAGGTTGGAACTGTGGTTTTCTGTCATTATCTCATCAACCCATCAGTCACAGGGAAGCTCCATCCTGAGGGAAGCATTTGCCAATAGGCATACAGGTGAACCCATAAATCAGATTTAATTGGGCTGCTGAGTAGCAGCATGGCTAAAAGGTTAGGGAAAGTGAGGTTGATGTCTGTGAACGTTATTAGGCTTTGGCAGACTTCCCACAGACTGTGGAGGCAGAGCTGGTAATAATCTCCCTATCACCACGTGTTAACTAGGCTACTGTAAACAACAATAACCTTGTAATAAAAGTTCCTAGCCCATACAAATGTCTCTTTCCACTGAACAAAATTATACAATGTTAGTATTTTCTTATTCTCAACATTGTGCATAGTCCTAGTGAGTAATTTATTAAATTAGGTAAGAAAACTGTTAAGTTTATTGCATTGAATCCTACTTAGATTATTTTTTTCCAAAGCCTGCAGAAGAGAATGCTGCAAATTATCTTAATTTCATAGCTTAACTGTTGCTTTTATTGGCAAACAGGGCAAACAGGGCCAACAGGGCCAACAGGGCTCATGAATTATCATGAACCCATGCATGATTTCATGCAAATAGTGTGGGATAATGTGTTCTGTGTGTTCTGATAGCTCATTTAATGCTACGTGAATTGTCAGGACTTCACAAATATTAACACGATCTTATATATGTGTTAACACAAAATATTACACTAATAATGCTACAACTAAGGGATGGAGTTATTAAAAAACACAGTGGTGCACAAGTATCCGGTTACATTCCAAGAATTGTAATCGTCATTAACTAAGCATAACTTTATGACTTATTCATGTTTGTGGCCCATCAAAGAAAGTAGTGACATGTACATTCTTCTGACAGGCAAGCTTAGGTGTACTGACACTTAATTAAAACGGAAGTAACTTGCTGTTTACAATATATGTGCTAAAGCTACATTGTTTTTCAGCTGCTCCCTTTAGCAGTTTATCCATCTCCATTAATTGAACTGTCTTGTTTTTATTAACTATAAACCAAATATAAAAACAATGCATTTGTCGTGTACAACCCACTTCATGTTTTATACATTTAATTTCATGCCATCATAAATCATGTTATTTGTCTGTGTCTGAAAAAAGGTGTACGTCACCACTTTGTTGGGGCGGGGGCCTTAACACATGTATGACACATTTGAGGTCCTGATAGTTCCTGGACTATTACATGACTTGCTCTTTTTAGACTAGTATCCAGCAGGATGTTAACGGCACAGCAGCAATGATTTTTATTTGACTGTATTGTCAAACTGTGATTCTTGGGTCTGGTATCTGTTAACTCATGCACCAAATTCTCTCATGGACAAGCGTCTATGCAGCACAGGAGCTCAATTTCTTTGACTCTGTCAATAGATAAGTCCCTCAACTCAACACTGCGAATTTATTGACAGCTTTTAAAAAAATATTTACTGCACCACTTCCTCTCCCAGTGGGCACCTAGCCTGTAATCTCCCTACCCGTTTATTAGATCATCAGTCATACCCTGAAGCTTTTCTTCTCTCTTTTCTTTATCATCCTCCCCTTTCACTTTCAGAAAGGCAGCATGTGCATGTACTGTATGTGCATGTGTGTATGAAAGACAGAGATAAAATAAAGGGTACACAAAGAGTGCAATGGACCTTAGGGATTAACTCCTTCCATGCCTTCCTTTTCCTTTTTAAAAGAGAATTTACAGCTGATTAGCCTCCACTGTAAAGACAGGCCCCAGTTCCCAGAAGGAACGCTGCTAAACATTTATGCAAGGCCAGAGGCACAGACTCTTATTAAAAGCATGTGTTCTTCCAAAGACCCCTCAGAGACACATATACTGGGGGACAGAATAAAAAATGCAGGGGTCTGAAGGCTCATTTTCAGCACATCGTTGAAGAAATATGTATCATACTAAACCAGACACATAGATATACATTTGTGCTCAAAAATAAATTAAATTGTAAAGGAGCTCAGGAGACCCAGTCTTCAAATATTGAAGCAATAATTCAACATTTTGGGAATGTGCTCATTTGCTTTCTCAGACAATATAAAATAGGAACATCTATACCACTTCAGTCTATATGATAAATATGTAATTGGATCCAAGAGTTGGTTATCTTCAATTAGGACAAAAGTTATCATATCTCACTGTTCCTTTACATAAGAATTCTAATGCAATTAAGCAAAATAAAATAATAAGTCCACCAAATAAAGTTTTGAAAAGCATTCAAAGTTAGCACATTTAAAGTCAACATGTCTGTGTAATGTAAGTGTGTGTGTGGGCAGGAGAGAGTATGAGAGAGGAATGAGATGGTGAAAGCGAGAGTTACTTTTATTATTGCAGAAGACACGCATGGTGAGTTGGAAGCTGCCGTTTTCACCCAGAACCTTAACTAGTGCCACTGCCAGGCCTCAGCTGCTACGTGTGCTTAGTCTTCACCACGTGCCCACAGAGTACACAAAGCAGCCACAGGTATGTCCCCATCATCCTGGGCTACAACAGTCACAGCCAAGATGCTGTCAGAACCTTTTGGGTGTCCCGTCAAGCTAATGAGTTGTGACTGAGTCTGTGTTGCCAGTGAACAAGCAATTGTTCCATTCATACACTATCCACTGATGTATGGAGACTTTCCTTCCTCAGAGTCATCAAGGAGGGACCAAAGATTATGTGTGTGTGTGTGTGTGTGTGTGTGTGTGTGTGTGTGTGTGTGTGTATTCTGTGTGTGTGTGTGTGTGTGTGTGTGTGTGTGTGTGTATTCATGCATCAGTGCCATGTGTGCATGTATGTATCCATTTTTCTGTTGGTGAGTTTGTGTCTGTGGGTGTTCAGTCTGGTTTGCCCCAGTGGAAAAGATAATCATAAACTGGCTGATGGTGAAAATGTGTCCAGGTGGACTGCGTGTGTGTGTGTTTTTGTGCAGGGGTCTGTGTATCGTCTTGGCGGGGATCACAAAAGGTTCCAGTACTTCATGAAGTTTGTGGGAAATAAAATGTTGAGCTTTACACTTCAGTACAGCCGATGGATTAAAACTGCCACATAGCAGACTGGTGCAACAAGGAAAACTAGTCCACAATCATTTGCTGGAAGAATTGTGGCAGCATTGGTCATGTTTCTCTTCATCAGTCATATTCTGGAAGCTGATTTCAACTGAGTACAGCATTGTTTCTAACTCATCTGCAATAAGCTCCAAAACTAAATACAATCACTTCAAATAATAAATGTTAATCCTTTAAAAGTGACTTTATAAACAAGGGTAATAAAACCAATAAAAACCTGCTGAAATTATCTGTTTATTAATTTATGCCAGACTATAGGGTATTTACAGAACACACTATCAAAAATTTGTATCAATATGTGGAAACAGCTCAAGCAGGTTAATCACACTCCAGGACGATAGAAAATTAGTTATGGAAAATGTTTCCAACTGACATAATTTTAGCAATATGAGTCTCAACATAAACAGAAAAAGGAATGAGAAAATAATTGTGGTAGACTTATGTGTGTGGTAACCCGTTGCAGTCTTCATGTTGGAAGTGGTGTACTTTTTCCAGAGTTTTGGGTTTCTCATTAAATGTTATGTACATGAACTTGCATATGGCCTGATGCATGGTGTTAAAGTTGACTGAGTACAGCAGTGCTCTAGTTTCAACTTAAAATCACAAATAAAGTAGGCCTATTCTTTCGTATAGCAGGAGTTTCATTGAAGGGAAATGTTGCGGCTGCTAAATTTTTGATGTAGGACTTCTTGCACATGTTATGGTATCGCTTCATCCACCACAGATTTTACAGGAAATCATGAGTCTTTACAGCAACTTTATGGATCACTGGATTTTTGTGCTCCAGGGCTTGGGAAATGTAGCAATGTAATAATAAAATACATCTACGCTGGTGACAAAGTTAAGAGAATTCAGACTGTGGAGGTCTGTTTGTTATGAAATGATTAGATGATTAATGAATTACCAATTAAAAAATGACAGCAACGTTGATGATTGACTAATAGTTTGAGTAATTTCCCAAAATGGTCTTTGTTTTTCCAGCCGCTGGGATTTGCCGCTAGCCTCAGTTTTACACAGCTGTAATCTGGATAGTTTTTTTGGTACTGGACTGCAGGTCAAATAAGGTTTTCAAAATGCTTTATAAAGTAAACTGTAAAATTTTTCATAAAAGGGAACTTATTAGTTGCAGTAATCCAGCTCGAGATTATAGTTTTTTATAGCAGACACAAGGTGTTTTTTAAATTAGCCCCTTGGGGAAAAAAAACTTAAACTAAACTTAAACTAAACTCTTATAGCACACTACTCTGTTCCAAATAATTTCCTCCTAGCTCTGGTCAGGGAGATTTCAGGGACTAGGCAGGTTTGGTTTTCTCCTTCAGAGTGCTTTAACTCAGTTGGCATGAGGGCTAAGGGTCCGGCTCTATCAACTAGCGCCAACGTAAACACAGCAATTCTTCCTCAATTAGAAACGCTAAATGCATTGGACTCGGTGCTTTACCAGAACTGGTCGTGCAATTAATGCAGCCTTGGTTTCCACTGGCTGCTTCGGATGGCTGGGATGGTTAAGATGTATACAGTTTCAGTTCAAGGCCAGTCAGCACAAGCCTGATTGGGCAGGTTGGACTCATCATGGAAGTATAAACACAAGATTGGATGGGTGCTTGGTGGTTGGGGTTTTCTTTGGGTCAGCAGAGCTGAATAGCGCTGCAACAAGCCTGGAAGATATGTGTGGAATGGAGGTCAATTAGAGGAGGGAAACTGAGGAAGAGGAAGCTGCATTTCTGCTTTTCAGTTTCATCTGTTAAATTATGGACCATGTGATCAGTAACGTGATGACATACTGGCAGGGACACATTCTGGTTTTGTATTGCAGTCACTTCATGTGTATGATGACACAGGTTACTATTTATTTCCTACTTAAGGTTCTGTTTAAATATACTGTGAAACATTTATTCACACTGCACATTTGTTTACGCATCAGAATATCTGAGCAGATCATCACCACATTAATCTACACTTCTTTGCAACTTATACATTCTCATTCTCCTTTTTATGATACCTTTGATAATTCATAATGCCATGATAATTCAGCTATACACGTCATTGTTACACTAGAGCTGCACTTTCTGGTGAGGGAAAATTACAAGAAGTTAACAACAGTAAGAATAACCTTTTAAGCCTTTAGCCATGCAGCTCAAACCATGCATGAGCAAAGGCTTTTTGTTACTTTCTATTTCTGAAAATAGGATGATTAGAGTTTGTGGTTGTGGGTATCTTATATAACTATGAATATAGAAACTATTCTGACGATGTAAAATAAAAAGTAACTATGGCTCTTCACTGAGATTAAAGTTGCTTACTGTTTGCTATAGTATATTTTATGAGGTAACAGGTATATACCAAAGTGAATACACAAAATTATAAAAATCCACTGAAAACAGCTCTGGCTCTGTAATTTAGCACTGAAAGAGCACAATATGCAAGACAAGGACAGTAGACTATTGTTCTACAGTTCTTTTATCCACTGGCCATTGTCCATTGTGTGTTGTTGAGGTGTTGGTTTGCGCTATCAGCCTCGGGTGCTCTACTCTCTCAAAGATAGTTTGCTAACAGAGCTTTCACTCCATTGCCTCTAATGAAAATCCATACTAAACATTTAGCTCTGTGTGAGAAAGGGGGCAAATTCAATAAGACACGTAACACAATTTATAAATTACAGGAAAGACTAATCGAACCAACAGGCAAAATTGAGAAATGTTTTTGTGTTTATATCTGTAGATTTGGATACATTTTGGGAACCACATTAGCATATGTCTGTGTGCGGTGAGTTTAAAGAGGCTGAAATCTATTTTCTCAGCCAAAATGAAGTCCAGAGCTAGGATTTTATGCCGTCTTCTTTTCTGCACAGATTATCAGTCATGCCGCCAGAGATGTCTCCACTGAGGTATTCCCCAAACTAATGGTCGCTCTTGGACAGCGCCATCGATAGTAAACTAATCTGCAGCCTGGAAGGCACAGGAAACAGATCTCATTAGCTCTCACTGAACTATCTTCCAAGGAAACTTTCATCTTTAGACCACTCTGGCAACAGGCCTGAAAGCCAGACTAATGTCACTTACTAGTTCTGTGTTTAATGGCTGACTGAAAATGTTTAATAGATGGATGGGCAATAAAGTAAAAAGTAATTTGTGTGAAGTTGTTTTTTCTACTTTACATTCATGGCTAGAGTAGGGTAAGGTGCTTTGCTGCACAATGCTATGCAAGACAATGCTTCAGTAACTTTATTCTTAAAAATCTTAAAATTAAGATAATAGATCGGGTAGTTTTTGTCAAAAATTCTTTATTATAGAATACTTTTGTACCATGTGAATACCCTCTTTTTCTCCAACTTTACTTTATTCTTTTCTATTGTTGCCAGTCAGTCAACAAACCAAATAGCCTACATTCATGTGCCATTCTGATTTTAATAAGTGAAAAGTTAACCACAAACACTAATAATAAAAACAGTAATAAAAGTGACATTAATAAAGTAACTATCAAAATGTTCTACTTGCTGAGTAGCCTAAGAAGGCTATTATATTTCTTTTGATATCCTTCTGTAAAAAAAACTTTTTAGAAATTTAATTTTTGCATTTTAATGGAAAATTTTCACTTGCTTCTGACTTGTGTCCAGTTCCCCCAGCAGCTGGCATTTGGCCGTGTTGCTGAACAGAAACCACTAAAGTGATATTTGGAGTGATGCTTCCACTCTGTGGATTAAACTACAATATACAGATTTTATGTTTTGTTCATTCAGCCACCAGGGGGCGATACCAAATTCATCGCACTTCCCGCGAGATTGGCAGCTCTGACGTTGTTTGTTTACAAACCGATAACTTCCTGTTCGGCTCTGAGTAGCTTTTACTACAGTAAACAAATAGCGTAATAAAACCTCACAAATCATCTTTCAAAATGGGATGTGACGGCGGCACGATTCCTAAAAGGCACGAATTGGTGAAAGGACCCAAAAAAGTAGAGAAGGTCTGACTTTTTCTTATCATTTTCAACTATTTATCTTTGCCGACATTGTCGATAGCTCTCACAAGTTGTTAGCTGTTAGCCTCCTACCATTGTGTTATAATTGCGTTTTATTGTGAATAGTATTAAATAGTAACATTATGTTAATACGTGACGTTTCTTTTAAGCCTACAATGCATTGAAAGAGATGACTCAATCGCCGAATTAAATATCTACACGGTTTTGTTTTGTTAGATGTTAGAGTTAGCTAGCTTAGCTAGCTAAACACATTCTTTAAATACATTAGCTCAACAAGACTAAGCTACATACGCTAACTAATAACATCTCAATCTATCGATTTTAATCCGAAGATCTTGACAATATAACATCTCTTTCACGACCTGGCAAATATTTCGGCGTATTCAACATAGCCGCTTTATAAACGTTGTATATTACGCAGCGAGCAGAAACGTGAGAGCTTGTTCAGTTTTAATGAAATGTGTGTTTGTCGTTTGTGTTTGTGCGTCTAGGTTGATAAAAATGCAGAGCTAGCCGCCAAGTGGAAGTACTGTGCCTTGAGCCAGGAAAAACTCAGACGCCCCATCGTTGCTTGTGAACTGGGAAGGTGAGCTCTGACTTTATTTTACCACCAATCGGATAAAATAAGCCCTGTTACAGGTGTAGAGACCGTATATCTTGATAATGTAATAATGTGGCACTGAGTGTAAATGATTTGTCAATGTTTACAGATCATCCAGAGACCTTTTTTAGATAACACAATGTGTACTAAATGCCTTGACCGTGCTATGTTTCAGGCTCTATAACAAAGATGCTATCATTGAATATCTTCTGGATAAGTCTGCTGAGAGACCCAACGCTGAGGCTGTTTCTCACATCCGGGGAATTAAGGTATGGTGAAGTTACTGACTTTTCGGACAGTGATACTGTACTATTTACAGTTATTTCTGTTTCCTGTGTAAAAATGTGTAAAAGTGTATTTGAATTTGTTCACATTGGCTGACTACATCTATCTGCATTTTAATTTTTATTTCATTGCAATTGATTTCTGTAATTTTCTAGGATATAAAAGAGCTGAATTTGACCGATAATCCAGAATGGGAGGGAGAAAGAAGAAACACTAAAGGAGACCGCTATGAGGACATCCACTGTGGCATGTTCATCTGCCCTGTTGTAGGACTGGAGATGAATGGCAAGCACAGGTAAATAACATCAACCTAAGAATTCAACATGCTAATGCTCAACTTAAGTGATTAGCTGAGTATTGAGTAACTGTGCATTTACAATGCTGTTCCGGCTGCAGCTATCAATAATTATTATAGTAATTTAGTATTTTGTTGATTATTTGGCCGATTTATGATGCTGATATATTGTTGTTTTTGAAGAATAAAAAGCAACCAGTAATACAACTGAATAGATTCAGATGCAGAATAGAAATAATTTATATTTAAAAAATATTATTTGTAGACAATGATATCTAACAACACTACTACACTTTATGTTAAAATCATAATTTCACTCAGTTGAGAGTGAGAATTGCATGAAGAGTTGCATGATGTTTAAAAGGTATGAAATACATAGAAATTATTTATTACTGCTCATTGAACTTCTGTCCTCATCTCACTAATGTTTACTGTATATACATAAGCTGTATCTTGATTTCCCTGTATGATATTAACTTATGCTTATGTCCATGTACGTGACGTGGTATACATTATGTATAGAACATAATGTATAATTCCGAAAGACATTAATCACTTATCACGCGTCACCACTATCAAATTAACAGTGTTGTGTGTATAGTGTGCTACGCAAGAAAAGGTCCATGACAGGTTTTGTTCACTTTGTGGAGGGAATAAAATGCATGAATGACAGAGGCATTTTATTGTTTATATTCCTTGATTCTGTTTTTCAGGTTTTGTTATCTGCAGACCTGTGGCTGTGTCTTTTCTGATCGGGCACTGAAAGAGGTTAAGACAGAAATCTGCCATAAGGTAATACTGTGTTTCCCTGTCACTCTTTCACCCCTCCTCTAGTGTATACCAACCTTGACGTGAAACTACTTACGTTGAATGGCTGTTTTTATTAAGAAATTCTTTTGTAACTGTACATGTTGCTGCTCTCAATTCCTGATCAGTTCTTCATTCTGTATATTTTACATACAGGGATCCCTTAGTGGCAGTGCTTTGTAAATAAGCAGCTTGAATGTTGTTATAGATAATACACTAACAGATTGTCACTGCAGTGGCTTCAGATGCACAGTCAGTTGCTCAGAAGGATAAGAATGCAAGTTGATAGTCTACGCTAATGTTTAAGAGGTTGTGTAATCTCAACACAGGAAGTGGGGTAACCCAGTTGAGCTTTTATAGACTGTTCAAGCTGGTCTCCATAGTTGCACTTTTAACACTGCTGACAAACACTTTTTCATTTGTATCCTGTACATTGTATCCTGGATCCATGTTATCGTTGAATGAGGTCTTTCAGCTATTTTTTGCATAGACAGACAATTAGGGAAATTAAGGTTTTACTATTTCCTTTTTCAAACGGTCTTTGACACTGACCCAGTTTTAACCCAAGTCAAGTTACATCCTGTCAGCATTCTTTTCTGTTTTCTATTTCTATATTCTGGTTAACACTTCTATTTTTTCAAGTTACAGTCATTTTCATTTTCAGAATCAGAACACATTTTCAAGGAACAAAAGAAGCACTTTAGAAGGAGTAGATAATTCAACAAACATATAGTAGTTATTTGTTTATAATTGATAAGGTAACAGTCATTAACAATTCTTTGTGTTATTTTTTTCACCATCTTTTAATTTGACACACTTAAACAAATTTTAAACCTTGTTCCTTGACCCCTGTTACAATCATGCCTGTTTTTCACAATTGTGAAATTATATACAAATTGAATACAAAATATACAAACTCATCTTCATCTATATATGCACCCCCTGATTGAAAACCACCTTTGGATACAGCTACAGCAGACATTATCCAAGCCTAGAAATGATTTTTTATTTTAGATTTTTAAACTCTTTTGGTTTTCACATTATTAACCGTGTTAGGTGGTGGTAAGGTAGTATTTTTAATACATTTCCAAACAATATACATTTTGTTTTATCATGTTTTAACAATTTCTTGGCATCAAATTATTCCTTTAATGTGTTCAGCTGAAATTTACACTGTTGACAAGCGCTGTCCCAATCTTTTTCTGAAGAAGAAATATGTGTCTCATCAGCAAATATTAGAAAGATACATTTGGTACTTTACAAATGTAATTTTTATACACAATAATAATTTTATTACTAAGCCCCGATTAACTTTATTAAGGAAACTCCTCGTCTGAGATTATGTTATTCTTGTAATTCCATATGACCTCCAGACTATCAGGTCTGGACATTGAGTGGACTTGTGCTTGGTGATTGTCTGGGTAAGAATGCATTCTAACTCAGGGAAATAGTCAGTTTGATTTCTTTGAGGGAAGTAGAGCATTCAGGAGGCATTAAGTGACACAAAGCATACACTGTGGACATCTATTATGTTTATTTATAACACGTTGAAGAAGAGCCAGTCACATGATTAGAAATTGTGTACTATATAAAAAATAAATGGAGTCAGAACGATAATGCAACTACAAACCTGCTGTGTTATGTCAGGGAAGTGCACCATCAAATAAATACTAATTATGGGTGACAAAAGACACTGACACAAGAGGTGCTAAGTGTAAATTGTTCCATACAACATTTCACATTTCAGATATCTGCAAGACAGCTTGTTGTCGCTCACTACTGTAGCTTTGACAGTGAGCTCCAAACTTAATATATCTCAGAGCAAGACACGTTTTAAATGAATAGTCAGCGAGTCTTAAGTTATTCTGTGTTGTAGTGAGTTTCATAGTTTATTTCACATCAGGTATATGTTCATATTTGCACGTTTTAGTTTTATTGAACAAATAAGATGAAGAGGTATATGATGCATGGTATATCTAGACACGCACCTCATGTTTGAAATACCAAAATAAAAAAAATACATGACAGTGAACAATGAAGTTATTTTTTGTTCATGGAAGTTTGTGCGAGCTTATGGAGAAGTCATGGTGTAGTCATTGAAAATCAAAGGTGAAAAGTGTATGAAACCTGATCACAGCTATGTTTCTGGTAGGGGTGATAATGCAAATGCTGTACTGCAGCTATGTTCTGAATGTATATAGAAGGACTGTTTCAGGTGTAAAGAAACTACAAAATGGCAATGTTGGACAGTGAGGTCTGGCTTTGTGGACTTGTTCATGCTTGTCAGCATCTCTATCTTTTATATTGTATGGCAAATAATCATTATTCGAAGCACGTTGCTGCTGATAATGCATGAAGAGACATTGCATGTGACATGGAAACATTCATTATTTTACCATCTTTGGCCTATTTTCGTCTTTTGCCAGTAGCAAAACAATGTACTCATTCCTCTTCCGTAGCTATTTTTCTTTTTACTGGACAAGTTATGTGACCAAACTGGGTACACTGGACACTGTCTTTTACCAACCTCTGTTGGGTCATCACATTTATTGTAATGCAGGACAGCAACTGCTGTGCATTCTCTGTGGACATAAAATGCTTGTGCATTGATGCTGTTTACAGCTAGGGATGCACTAACCTGACTTTCAGCTCCAATACTAATACCGGGACTTTGTGTATTGGCTGATTCATGATACCAATCCAATCTAATCATTGAATTAATAAATATACCTTACCTTGTCGACAACAATGACTTAAACATGGCTCTCCTGACTTTGTAGAACAAAATGTACAAATTAACACATAAATATGTGTGCAGCAACCTCACTCCCAATATTCAAAAAACTGCTGAAGACTGACCTTTTTGCGACTTTCTTTGCACCTAAAATGCAACTTCTTATATATATTTATATATACAGTATATATTTAAAAAAAGCACTTATATCTCATAAAACAAACACATTTCTAATAGTGCTTTGTTTAGTATTTTCTCCTTGACTTAGACTTAAACTTTTGCTTGTTTTGTACCTCACTTGTAGGTCGCTTTGGATAAAAGCGTCTGCCAAATGACAAAATGCAAATGTATTACATGTATTGAACTGTTACTTATTATTAAAATAAATAATTGTGCCTCAGCAGGAACTTGAAACAGCATTCATAATAAATAGGAAGCAAACACATTCATAAACATTTAGTGCAAGGAATTCAAAATCAAACATATTCATTAGACATGCACTGGAACCCTTAACATACTACCCCACAGTACAATGCAGCTGATTTTAAAAATCTGACCTACCATTAAATGTGCTGGGAAAACTGTCTAAATGACTATTTCGACTGCCTTACACAAACCTCAACACTTTACTTTGAGTGCTTCACAGTAAAATTCTGTCTTTTTTAATTTTTTTTTTTTAAACAAATAACTTTATAGGCACTGAAAAAATGTAATTTAGGCAGTTGAAGTGCATGAGAAAGATTTGAATACTTCATCACCAACGTTGGTGGAGCACAGCAACACACACTACAGTGCCTTATAAAACTTGTTTCATAGTACCTCTGTTCATTTTGGATAACAGTGTCTCTCTCAAGGGCTGATTCTGTATCACAGAGACTGTTACTGACTCACAGACTCTACTGTTACAACCAGTAGCAAGCCTATAGTATTTATTTCACCAGTGCTTCACAAGCTAACTCACTTGGATAAAACATCAATTTCATCACCGCATTACCTAAAGTTTGGTAAAGAGTGGGAGGTAGTGCTTAAGTAGACACCACATTTTAAGCTTTGCCTCCTCTGGCAGCCACTCTTTGCACACATCTTGTGGTTTTTTTTCTGTGAGGAAGTATATATGATGAACTAAATTACTATAAATCCTTGCACACTTTGGGTCACATGAACCAGACACTGATGTCCAGGGAACAATTCTTATGATTGCAGTGCAGGACTGGATTAATAGTTCTTTTGCAGGGTGGAACTTTTCACGCTAACACAGGAAGCACATCTTCTTTTGGTGTTTTTTTTTGAGAATTGTGCTGACAGGGGATTTCCATTTCAGTTCACGGGAGATTACAGATGCCAGAAACCTGAAAGATTTCACCACTGACACGGTGTTGTTATATATGGTAAAGGGGCAGTGTTGGGAGATCATCTCCACAGCTTGAGTGAGTTACGTTTCAGGTTGATCTGATTGCAACAAAAGGCCAACTGTTCAACTTCATATCAGGATAAATTTCAGTAGTTTCATATATGGGTATCTGGAGGACACATCCTTGTGGGGCATCAGTGCTGACTATTTGTGTGCTGGATATGATTTGCGAGTAAGAGTAGCTGAAACCTACTCTCAAGTAAGTTTTTCCCTGCAGGGAACACTGATGCCCCACAAGGATGTGTCCTCCAGATGAAACCTCACCAGCAATTTCATGCTTCAGCACTGCTGTTTAAGTAGCTGCTTCTGCTGCTGCTATCGACGCTTGATTTCCTCTGTGTATCTAGCAGCCATGATGGGTCTATGGGAACTGTTGCTTGGTTCAGCACCTTGTTCCTATGCCACTGTTCCAGACAGTCCAGTGCCTCAGGATAGGTTTTGCTCTCAAACTTATTGGCAAACATGCTGTTCCTGTCTATGATCCATGGCAGGTCTTCTATTGCGTAAATACAGATATCTCGAACATAATGCCCTGTGAATGACATATCCAGGTAGCTTGTTTCACTACAGAATTGGTCCTGTAAATTTGTAATCATAATGTAATCTTGAGTCAAAAAGTCAAATAATTAGGACAAAGACTAAGTAGACCTTACTTTACCTTACCAGTTAAACTTTTAGAATTTAATTTATACTGTAGATAAAATTTGTACAGTACCTTTGCAGCCGTTGTGCACCATTCCCTCTTGATCCCGCCACTTGATTGCACGAATGTCTCCTTCCCAACCTCCATCTATGTAGCTACCGGGAGCTTCTTCAAACACACAGTGAAGGAGAATTGTATGTTCATACTTCGCCATGTATAAAAATATACTTTTTTGTATGAAAGGCGAATGTAAGCCGTTTTATTATTATTATGTTGTTTTCTTCTCTCTCCTTGCACCAATGTGGGACAGTTCGCAATTTCGCTGTACTGTTGTACCAAGTGTGACTGTACAATGACAATAAAGCTTTATCTTATCTTATCTTATCTTATATGCAAATTAAAAATGCACATAAAGAACCAGTGGATGGAATTGCACCATGGTCCGTGCAAACGTAAAATCCTGTCCTGCGTACTGTAACAGCAGTAGGTAAGAAGTTTGACCTTGAATTTTGTGCACAAGTTAATAATTCATAGTTTTATACTAGGTCTCGTGTTGCAGAACAGAAACAGGTTATGTAAAGAATTTGCTTCATGTCTGTCTATCCATTCAAAACAAGAAGTTTACCTTTTATATGGTTGAGTGTCACCCAGTAGTGCTCATCTGGACTGAATGTGTCTTTAGACCACTGCAAGAGGTCATGGGCTATCGGGCTATTCAGAACAAAGTCTATAAAATCTCTCGTGAGAGCATAGTAGGCTGTTCCAAAATACACTTGCAGATTGTGTGGAGGAGGACCTTTCCTCTTTCCTTTCAAATATACATGTGCACCCTTGATCTCTACATGCTGGAGCTGTGTCCTGTGCTTCATAGACGGTGGTTGTTTAACCCCAGGTGTCATGTTCCTGTCCCTCCACTCTTTACTTTGCATGTACTGCACCAGTTCTAGGTTGCTCTTGACAGGAAAATCCTGTCCACAGAGATTCACCACCTTCTTCCAGCCTGTCTTGGACTTTGCTAGATCCTTCATGCAGTTCAAATCTGCTTGCAGGCGGGAAAACCCAGCATAGGTCACAGTCTCACTTCGACTGGAGAGGAACACATTATGGAAGCAGCTGACTAGTTTCTGTACTGCTTCCTTGTATTCTTGCGGAGCCTTGGCATCCACGTGAATGCAGTAGACATTTTGTGGCATGTAAATGGCCCTTAAAAGGCGTACAAAAAGCTCCAGTTCTTTGTGAACAGCTACAATGAATGCTAAAGGATAGTCCTCCTCCTCCTGGCTCAGGGGTCTTGTGATGAAGTGTAGGTCTCTCATCAAATTAGAACATTGTAGCTCACTATTCAAAATGTAGTGTTCCACCTGCAGACAGGAAAAAATGTAGATTAACTCTGCAATGTCTCATATTGATCCTTATTACATTTTTTTTTACTAGAATCTGTCAGAAAGTGTCAGCTTATGGATCTGATGACTTACTTGTTTTGTTTTATTCATTCAAGTTCTTTTTGACACATTTAATTATCGTCTTTTTATCTGATTCTAAGTCATCATAATTAGTGACATAATTCTAAATATATTGTTGCTATGAACATTACTAATTTTGTGGCACATGCAAAGCCAATTACATTCACTTAACACTACTTTGGAATGTTAAACTAGTTTAATTAGGTGAATGAAAATTCCTCTTTATACAGAAAGTACACACATAACAAACATACCTGGTAATCACAACCGTGCAATTCTACTCCTTCTTCAATGTCAGGCAGAAAAGCTTTACATTCAGTGGCAAGATGCCTGCAACTTAAAGGCTTTTGGGGCTTGGGTTTTGGTTGTATACACATCCTAAAGTAAATGACTGAAATGATAGTAATACTCAAGCTCAGGCACAAAACAAAGCTGTACTTCTTCAGTTCAAGCTGGCACATAATAGCCCGGCCTCACTGTGTCCAGACAGCACCACCACAGATAAAACGCCTGCAATAAAGACATTCATAATAGTTATTTGCAATAGGGCCCTGGGAGGATATTATACAGGGTTAAATATACAGGTTATCACTAATTAGTAAAATCACATTTAAGCTCAGAAATATAGTTTCAGATTTAGTCTATTTATAATTCTCAACTGTGACACATTCCCAGAAACATGATCTCAGAAATATTAAGACGAGTTCTTCTTCATCCTCACATATTTCCTCATATTTTTCTCAGTCAGTTTGTATGATGAGGAAGATTATGTACGACTTGGGTATGTATGGCTTGTCATGTTGTTTCAGGAAACCCCCAAAATTACTACAACTAACTTGGAAAACTCCATTGAAGTCAAACAGTTGTAGACATGTAAGCAGGCATCCCTTACCAGGTATTGTGAGGATATCTCAGTAAAATCATTTCTAATAGATTTACCAGAGCACACCAGTTGTAAGGCTTTTGTATGCCAAAAACCAGTTAATCAGAACTCTTAATCACATATACGTGAATCATCCTTACTTGAGGCACCCTGATATCAGCGCTCTTGTTCTTGAGAACAGCACTAAATATAACAGACATCCATTGGGGATATCGTTATCCTTATATCAGCATGTGAAAAGTAAATGTGCCAAATAAGAACTTCGAGAATATCTTATTATTATTATTATTACATTCTCATTGAAGTGTGTATGTTTCTAATCTTCTGTCAAAATGCCCCTATTCCCACACCATTATGCAGCATGCAGATAAGGAATACGTGGCTGCTTGATTGCTCTCAGTGGTTGTCAGTAGGGATTTCTTTAGTCAGTCAAAAATCTTTTCACATCTCTGATGCTTAGATGTTATAATGACACTTTGGAATTATTGTTCTCTATCATGATTATGTCTGTCCAGATAAAACATCAAAGACTAAGAAAGGATATCTAGATCAAACATGTTACACAATACATACAGATATAGCATATAAGGAAAGAAGTGACAAAGACAGTGGAAGGTTAGCCAGTTACCTTCGAGGCAGTTCAGTCTGTAGTCGTTGTGGTGAAGAAATAAATTAGACAATATCGGCTGTTACTCAAACAGCTGTGTTACTACGATCCATCCAGAGTCCAGCAGGAAAACAAGTTATTTCCATAGGTGCTGTCATTAGCATAAGCAAGGGTAGCTTCTGATATATATTAGTGTTAAATTTGGTTGCCAGGCTTTTTGTTGTTGTTTCTCAAAGTGAATGATTCGGGAGTGTGTTCTCTCAGAGCTTTAGTCTGTGTCAGAGTGAGAGAGAGTCATTTGCGTAAGCGGGTTTTTTTTTTCTAGTTATATTCATTTCTGATTAAGACACTTCCCCCACGAGACAGCACCCGCCCCTGCCTGGTTACCAGCAATGGTAACAAACTCAAACATGCTCTCGATCCATTACAGGTTTTTCCATTCTTCTCCCCCATACAGATCTCTTCTTTTATATATCTTCTTTTGTCTCTATGATTACATTGGTTCTCAAACAGATTTACAAAAGTTTTTTTTGCACACACTGAAATATCCACCTTATGTCGGTCCACTGAACAACATCTTCCTTGTTAAGTTTCTTGTTGCCTGTCGAGCAGCACTTTTAGCAGTGAGGCAGTGTTCTGGTTAACTTAAAACGTTCTCCCTCTTCCCAAGAGCCTTTGTGATAATAACTACCTAATAGTGACATACAGTACTTCAGTTCAGCACCCACAGAGTTTGTTTGTTGCTTGCTCAGCTTCTGAGATTACCCCTCTTGTGTTGAACAGAGCACATGGCTGGAGTTCACATCCACTGAGCCTAACACACAATAGATCCCCTGCTGGTTACTCAGGGGTTTCTATTTATGTTTGCATATGGGTGTGTTTTCCCTTTTTTACAAAACAGTCACACTGCTTATTATTTGGTTTAAGTTAGTAGTAGTAGTAGTATTAGTAGTAAAAAAGATTTTGGCAGATTGTACTTTCACAGATTACATATACTAAATACTAAATGAGTTACACATTACTTCCACAGTGACATATTTTTTTTCTTTGTTTGTTTACCATTAACCAGACTTAATCATTTGCAGTGCATCTCTTGTTATTTATTAAACTTCCTATATGCCTTTTCAGGGGTTTGTAATTGTTATGTATCCTATTCACTATTTTACAAATTAGGCCCTTTGCATGTAAAGTTGCAGTGAGCAGGGCAGTTCCACTAGGCTACTTTTCTGTGGGATCTAAACCAAGAACCAAAAGGTTTTTGTAGAATACATATAGATACAATAAAAAAAAATACAGAGTGAAAGGAGTTGTAAAGAAATCCTGCCTGCATGCAAATAAAATGGAAATGAATTCCATCACTCAGGGTAAACCAACCATTGTTTTGCAAATCAAATCCCCTTACCTATTGTGGAACCTAAACCATTTAAAGTGCATTTCTTTGACTTTTAGCTGAACCAGAAATTATATTATTGTCTTTAAAGACAGCTATTAAGTACATCTAAGCTAGCCTATTGAACTGCACACTGACCAGGCACAACATTAAATCTACCAGTTGGTTTTAATATTGTGGTGGACAGGACTCAACATGAGAAAAATATTCATGTTGCCTATGACAGACAAGAGTCTGAACACACAGTTTACTGCTGCTTGCTGTGTATGCACCGTGCATTTACAAATGTTAAAATATCAGTGTGTTCACCTAATACGAATTCTTATGTTTAATACAAAAATAATTCTGTGCAGTGCTGGGTCATATGTTCAAGTCTAAACATACGTCAGTTTGCAATATCATGGTTCATCATTACGTAACCAGTTGTTCAGTACAGTCAGTTTCGTTTTGACTGTTTTGTATTGCTTCAGCCAAAACTGCTCATAGCTTGTCATGCTTCAGTGAACATCATAAATACACGAAAGCACAGAAGTAAAAGACTTCATGACCTATTATAGGTGAACATAATACATAACATACATGTTTTGAAGGGTATTTTACTTTAGTTTCTGCTTCACTTCAATTTGAATATTTCCCACAACCACTAATACTATGAGAACATGGGATTAGTCTTATGATCATATTTATTAATTTGAATTATTTAGAAAACATTATTAAAAAAACAATGTACTCAAAGGAGATAATTTATCTGTCAATGCTGATGTAAACAATAACAAATTGCCGCAGGGTTTGTTGTCTTGCATTAAATTTGAAAGATATCGACTCTGAATTGCCTTTATTTTTGTTGGAAAGGGTTTGCAACTGTGTCGGTCAGTACCTTAACAAGTGTATCATGTTTGTGCTTTAGTGTGGAGACCCATTTAAAGATGAGGATATTGTTGTGCTCAATGGCACCAAAGAGGAAGTGGAGAAGCTGAGGGAGAAAATGGAAGACAGGCGGGCCAAATCCAAAACTAAGGTGAGTTTTTGTTTTTAACCTAAGATGATGAAATGACAATAGAATTAGTTTGGTTGTCAGAACCAAATATACTATAACATGTTTTATTGGGTTCTTAAAGTAATCTTTATCTTGTCTTAATTTCTCAAAATACTCTGGCTTGTTTTTGGGCAATGGATTTTTCTTCAATAATGATTTTTCTTCCTTTTTTAGAAATCAAAAAAAAGCAAAGCAGCTGAAACTGTTACCACACCACAAGAATCAAAAGGTTTGTGTAAAGATTGTTTAACATCTGCACGTGTACATCATCAGACAGACTAGAATTGACATAAACAAAGTTGCAGTTAGCTGGGTTACTCAAAACTTTAAATGAAACAAAATCTTAGTAAAGCGTTTGCCTTAGGTATTGATTCATAATCCTGTGTTTAAGCAATAATCTAAATACTTAATAGGCACAATCATTAATACATGACCTTTGCTTTAGAAAATGGTGCATCTCCTGTTTTCACCTGAAGGTTAATTGCCTGAGTCTCTTTTCTGCTTGCAGAAGACACACAGTCTCCAAAAGTGGATGTAGCAAAGAAAAGTTCAGTACAAAATGGTGGTGAGGCCAGCCAGTCAGGTAACTAATCACACTTTCATATATACAAATAAAATGTTTCTCATAGAGTAAAATGATAGAATGATTAAAATGTACAAGAACAGAAGTAAAAAAACACAAAATACTAATTAAATGGTCTTACTTACCTTGAAATATTTTATTTGTTATTTGTTATTTCTTTGTTTTTTCTTTGTTTTTATCCTCATTGTCATTTTATTACATTTTTTTCTGTTTTGATCCAGCTGTGGCTGGACCATCTGGATCCTCGAGCTCCTCCAAGGTCACAAAACCTTTGACAGCCAACGGTACTAAGAGGTCCATCCAGGACATGGATGAGAGGTCAGAGGCCTTCAAATCCCTGTTCACCACCCACAGCTCTGCCAAGCGCACCAAAGAGCAGACATCTAATTGGGTCACCCACACCCCATATCACTTCTAGTAACTGTCACAAAGAGTAACAATCTAAATTTTGCGACCCATTACTGATAAATCTCATTCTGCATACCCAGCATCAACACACAGACACACCCATACCAATGCACACATTACCCAAATGAGCTGTAATGTGTGGGCTCATTCCCAACCTTTCTCTTAAGTCCAGAGTACCTCAGTGTTTACATGTTGTGAACATTTTGTTAATTGCTCCCCAAGCTGTTCAGACTAAATTTTGTACCCATATTTTTCCCACATGTATTCTCCACATCCCTGTTGTCTGTCAGGTACTTTGAGAATTCATCTTTGTGCAGTTTCTTTGTTACTCTGCTGCCCCCTAGAGGTCACCGTGCAGTGTTTTTTTTTAAAGTGAACGCTACATATTATAGATCCTTCTGGATTATAATCACCCACCGTAATTGTCATAAAATTAACTCATAATGTTCTCAGTTTGTGATAGCAAAATGTAGTGATATTTAAGTGTAATACTTTTTACTCTTCAGTTTTTTAACTGCTTAAAAAGGTTGTGTTTTTTTCGTGTTGCCTGCAATAGACAATTATTCTATTTCCTCTTTTGCATGCAATGTATAAATCTCAATAAATTTCTACTCAAACACCATAACTTTCCTCCTGCTTTATATTGCATCACCTCATATGCAATTGCACAAGTTGTTTATTTTATGTTTTGCCTGTAATATGATATGTGGTTACACACTGATAGAAACCCTGAAGAGAACAGCACTTACCTGTAGTGACAGAAGCAGCAACAGGGGAGTGTTTACATTTAAGAGTGTGACAATAAAATCTCTTGAGACATAATGTTCAGTTTGTTGACTGGCAACACCCAGATGGAAACTTCTAACTCTAAATATTACTTGGGGGATGTTGGCTTGTTGCCACACATATTGTGTCAACTGCATTTCCTATAATTATCATATGGATGCAGAGGATCAAAAACAATAGGTTTTGATCAGATGGGCCTCCTGATTTACAGTAAACATAGCACAATTAGAAATTCTGTGTTAAGATAATATGTGAGGATCAACGCTCGAAAGAATGTTTTGCTTATTGTTTGACTTCTGTGCATAGTGATGTATGCAGAGTTTAAAACAAGTGTTTCCATATTCATTTTCTGAAGAAAAAAAGTTCATGTGTGCTCACCTGAGATCTCAGTTTAACACGCATTTTTTAATGCATCACAAGTGTTATTATTTGTTTAAAAACTGCCCAACACAAATTACGTCTTTTAACATGTGGAAGCAAATTTCAAAGTGTGTAAAGTTTTCAAAAGCAATGCCACAAATTGTTTAAATTTATCAATTAACTTCATATAAAATGAAGAAAACAGAAAAAGATACATTAAAAAAATGTTGGTGTCACCAACAATTATATATGAAGATTTCATATTAGGTGCCATGACATTGAGACCAGGGATTTGTGGAGGTACAATCATCTGTTACAAGGCTCCTTGTTGCTAAAGATCTCTATGGCGCTGTTTGCCTGCTGAATGATGAAATAATGTACACACAGAAATATATTATTGTGCGCTGGTGTAGTATCATTCTAACATTGCATTATATTTTAATGCAACATATTTCTGTGCAAAATCTTAGCATTGCAACAACTTGTAATTATAACTGCTGAATATAGGTAATAAATAATTTTAAAAAATTATATTATCCTCCTCTGAAATAAGGTTACCAACAAATGACACCTTAATCCTACATACTGTGCAGCCATCATTTGCTCCATGCCTGTACTTAAGAACAACGCATGAGTACACTGGTAAGGAAATAGACATGGGCGAGTGTTGTGGCATGGTTCTGCTTAGACCATGTGATCTTATTGTATTCATACAGCTGTACTTTATGACATAATTTTTTTGTACCTCTTGAATGATATCCTTCTGCTCTTGTTTAGAACCCTGACTTAGAAAAAACTACATAATATAATAATACAATATAATAAGCAGCATGTGTATTTCTTTTGCAACTACACTCAAATAGTAGCCTCTTCTCATCTGTGCAAGGCAACAAACAGACTTTTCATGAATAATATGTGCGTATTCACAAATCCTGGATTTTTCAATGTGACAGAAGGAGTAGATGTAATTGTAATATTTTAATGAGTTAATTTATTTGTATTTAAAAACAACACAAAGGACCTTTCCAAGCAGAGTAGTTTAATGTCTTAACATATCTAGAGGCAAATTTCATAATTTCAATAATTACTGGCAATCAAACTCAAAGCACTGTGCGTTATGCAAAAGTTTTGGTTTAAAGTTTTCATAAACAATGAATTGAATTATTTAAATGTATCAATTAACTTAAAGAAGCAGACATGGTCAAGGGTTCTGGTGTGGTTCTGCCTACACCACGAGATGCTGTTGTACAAATTATCATTGATTACAGCCAAGCCAGCCATTCAATGGCTTCAGTCTTAACTGACAGGTAGAAATTAAAAGGTGTATGTAAATGGAACTATCTCTGGTTTCAAGTTGATAACTCCCAGGGCCCTGTCCTGGGGCTCTTACTTTTTATATACCATATTCATGATTTAAAATCTGCCTGTTTTTGTGATCTTTTTCTTTTGACACTACTGTAATGAGACCTCATAAGGTAAAACTTTTGTAGAAAATATACTAAGTTGGAGAGCTAAGGTGGAAAACATTGCTCTTTTATAACAAACTGTCTTTTCAGGTGGTCTAAATTTAGTTCATGAACAGCGGGATGTCTGTGACTTAAGGAACAATTCTGAATTAATTTCAGTTTTTGAGGGGGTGTCCTAAATATCTGATCTTTCCTAAGAGATTGTGTGGCACAAGAACATATAATAATATAAAGATATATATGTATAAAGATATGTATATTTTATTGTTTAAATACAATTCAACTCAAAGTATGAAGTGCTGCTCCTTCCCTAACAAAATCTGACTACTGCTGCTCTTTTGTAACGTGAGAAAGCGGCCACAAGGTGGCAGCAGAGGAGTTTTTATCTCACTAATGTTACTCTCAAACTGTGCCGTCAGAACGGAGCGCATAACGAGAGCGTCAGAGCCTGCCTGCTTTTCATAAACGTAAATGACACCATAAATAATCCAGTCAGGATCATTATTTAAATAAACCGTACATCTTCTTGTGTTCGTCCTTATAGTTTTCTGTAATTCTTGATTGATCTTCTCCTGCTCTAGCTCAGATCACAGACATAGAAGAAATAATACATCGATAATAAGATGCATGTGTTTTTTTCTCAGTTGAACTCATATAGTGACCTATTTTTATCTGTGTAAGGCAACAAAGATAGTTGCACTTCCTCACAGTCGTGCTGTTTGTTTCATGTACTCCACTAACTTTCTTTTTTCAAAAGACAGCAGTGTGTTGGCTTTAGGAGCCCCATCATTTTGGCAGAGACAGATTCTGATATGTCTAAAAATGTATTTACCACAGGCTGCAGGATGGAGCAACAGTGACGTGCTCAGAAGCAAAACGGCTGTTAACAAAGTTGGAAATCATAGACCAACGTGTTTACATTCAATGATATATCTTGTATCTATATATATATATATATGTGTGTGTGTGTGTGTGCTACTTTCCATTTGGCCTTTTGTAATTATGGGACAATGGAGTTAAATTAAATTATATAATAAATAAATAAAACTTTCAGTGCATGGCACACGCCGATGTTTATTAAACTGAGTTGCTTGATGAGATGTTTTATGGCAGGTGTCAGGGCTGCAGATCAGAAAGGTATGGTTGTTTTCTCAGAGCAAGAAATGTAGCCTAAGCTACATTCTCAACCGCATAGCGAAGACACTTTGATCTGTTCATTAGTTTAAGCTAAAGTATTTGGGAGATCAGATAACAAGAAGCAGTTTAGGCCTTAAAAAGCCTCAGTGGCTTTTGAAAGCAGATTCTTTTAGTCACCCTGGGGCGATGCGGCTTTAAGGGTGGAATTACCTCATCTTGAAATTTCCCCACGTCTTGTTTCACCTTTTCTTAAACCTTATTCTCTATGAAATTGTTGCTTTTTTTTACTGAACAATAGCAGATAATTATGAGATTATTATTTAATATATACCGGTTATAGGCCCTAAGTCTAATCCTATGAGTCACATATTCAATTTACGTTATTAATGTAATGGTTTTTACTGCATGTGTGCGCTCATTTTCTTAACTTCATTTATCGTAATATTCATGATGCTGTATGCCAAACAGAGTAAGTGATTAAAAAGCCATAGGTGAATTGTTTTGATTGATCTTATTCAGGTGTTTAGACTTGATGGCGCATGCGCATTGCATAACCATCAGGTGAAGTCGGCAAAGTAAACCTCTCGTGGTTTCACTTATTCGCTGTGTCTCAGTGGGACTGCTGCGACTGGAGACTTACAGATGTCTGTACTGGAGAGGATAGAGTGGAGGGTGAGTTCATGCCCGTGTTTTTCTGCTTAGGGCTGATTTCATTTA